>JANSVA010445984.1:0-17218 GCA_025504915.1 Erythroxylum reticulatum | reverse complement strand
AAACACCCACAACACATATATACTCAAAAACACCCATTTAATTTCATTTAATATTTCTAAGATCGGGGTCCAACAGTCATGCCTAAGTTTAGTGTACAACCTCCTTTTCCTAATCATTTTGCCAAGCAGAAGAAAGAGGAGCAATATAAAGAAATTTTGGAAACTTTTCGCAAGGTACAAGTCAATATTCATTTGCTTGATGCTCTTAAACAAATTCCTCGTTATGATAAATTTCTTAAAGAACTATGTACCTCAAAATGTTAAGTGGCAATAAAAAGGTGCAATTGGGTCAGAATATTTCTGTTGTGCTTCAAAAGAAGTTACCTTATAAGTGTCCAGATCCAGATATGTTCACCATCCTTTGTAAAATAGGTAATCTAAAAATTACGAAAGCATTATTGGATTTAGGTGCGTCAATTAATGTTATGCCTCAATCTATTTATGAATCTTTGAATATGGGGCCTCTGAAAGAAACTGGTATTATAATATAACTTACTGATCGATCTAATGCATATCCAAAGGGTGTTCTTGAGGATGTCCTAGTTCAAATTGATAATATGATTTTTCCTGCTGATTTTTATATCTAAAGATTCATCCACTTCAACCCCAATTTTATTGGGAAGACCATTTTTGAAAACTTCTAAAACAAAAATTGATGTCTATGATGGGTCTTTAACTATAGAGTTTGATGGTAATATGATTAAGTTCAATATTTATAATGCTATGAAATTTCCTGATGATGATCAATCTTTTGTTTTTGTGAGTTATCTTAATACTTTAGTGCGAGAAACATTCTATTTAGATGGATTAGATAAATTATGGACTAGATTGGAGAACAGCTTAGATATTCAGGAAGGGAAAATACTAGCCAATTATCTTGTCACTCCTAAGGAGATGGATATCACTATCTAGATTTTAGAGAGGAGCAAATATTTGAGGAATAGGTATGTTTTCTGGAGTTGAAGGCTCTTCTAGGTAACTTGAAATATGTGTATTTAAGTGAGCATAAAACTCTTCTTATTATTATTTCGAGCATATCAAAATCTTTGTAGGAAACACAATTATTGGGTATGTTGAAAAATTACAAAGATGCTTTTGGATGGACTGTGGCTGATTTGAAAGGGATTAGCCCATCAATTTGTATGCATTGAATTCTATTGGAAGATGGAGCTAAGGAAACAAGACAGCCTTAACGAAGATTGAACCCACCAATGATGGAGGTAGTAAAGAAGGAGATTCTAAAGCTCCTCAATGTGGGAATAATCTATCCAATTTCAGACAGTAAATGGGTAAGTCCAGTACAAATGGTTCCTAAGAAAATTGGAGTAACCGTATTGGAGAACACTTCAGCTGAATTGGTACCCACCCATGTGCAAAATGGGTGGAGGTTTTGTATAGATTAGAGGAAGTTAAATTTTGTTACTCATAAAGATCATTTTCCACTTCCTTTTATTGACCAAATGCTTGAAAAACTTGCAGGGAAAACTCATTATTGTTGTTTAGATGGTTATTCAGGTTATCACCAAATTTTTATTGCACTAGAGGACCAAGATAAAACGACTTTCACATGTCCTTTTAGCACCTTTGCATATCGAAGAATGCCTTTTAGACTATGTCATGCACTTGCCATGTTCCAAAGGTGTATGTTAAGAATTTTCTTTGATTATGTGGATGACTATATTGAAGTTTTTATGGACGACTTTACAGTTTATGGTGAGTATTTTGATAATTTCTTGATTATCTTTAAAAAAAATTTGAAATGTTGCATTGAAAATAACTTGATTCTAAATTATGAAAAATGTCATTTTTTGGTTGATCAAAGAATAATCTTAGGTCATGTAGTGTCTTCTAAGTGAATTGAGGTTGATAAAGCTAAGACGGAAATCATTAAATCTCTTCTTTACCCCGTTAGTGCATGGGAAGATAGTTCTTCTTTTGGACATGCAGGTTGCTATCGACGCTTTATCAAAGAATTTTCAAAGACCAGTCAACCCTTATGCAAGTTACTTCAAAAAGATGTGGAGTTCAAGTTTGACGAAGCATGTAGGAAAGCATTCGATGAATTAAAAGAGAAGCTAATTTTTGCTCCAATAATCTGGCTCCCAGATTGGAGTCTCCCATTTGAGGTAATGTACGATACAAGTGACTATGCGTTAGGCATTGTTCTGGGGCAAAGGATGAACAAATCGTCGCATGTGATTTACTACGCTTCGATGATGCTAAACGATTCCCTAAAACCTATTCAATAATAGAAATTAATTATTAGCAGTTGTTTTTGGGCTAAAGAAGTTCCGTTCATATCTATTGGGCACACATGTCATAGTTTATTCAGATCATGCTACGTTGAAGTATTTGTTTTCCAAAAAGGAAGTAAAGCCACGTCTTATTCGTGGGATTCTACTACTGTAAGAATTTGATGTGGAGATAC
This sequence comes from Erythroxylum reticulatum, assembly GCA_025504915.1. Taxonomy (NCBI): domain Eukaryota; kingdom Viridiplantae; phylum Streptophyta; class Magnoliopsida; order Malpighiales; family Erythroxylaceae; genus Erythroxylum; species Erythroxylum reticulatum. The sequence goes on along the minus strand of JANSVA010445984.1, from coordinate 14,790 downwards.
GGGACAAAAAGGGAATTGAAAATCTGGCTGCAGATCACCTTAGTCGTATCCGTCTGTACACAACTTTAAACAACCTGAAAGATGAATTTTTAGATGAACATTTGTTCGCCACACAATAGGTAACACCTTGGTATGCTGACATAGTTAATTTTCTTATTACTAAGTCTTTACCTAGTACTTTATCATGAGCTGAAAAAGATCAAATCAAAAGAGAGGCTAACTATTATGCATAGGATGAGCCACATCTGTGGAATTATTGTTCTGATCAAATTATTAGGTGATGTTTATCTTATCATAAAATCCCTTCTATATTGAATTTTTGTCATTCTTTTACATGTGGTGGACACTTTGGTCCTAGAAGGATAGTCCATAAGGTGCTTGAATGTGGTTTGTTTTAGCCTAAACTATTTTATGATGCTTATATATTTTGCAAGTTTTGTGATTGATGTCAAAGAACAGGTGGTTTATGACCAAAAGACCAAATGCCGCTCATGAATATCCTAGTATGTGAAATTTTTTATGTTTGGGGAATTGATTTTATAGGCTCTTTTCCTTCTAATTTCTATAATACATATATTCTTGTTGCTTTCAATTATGTTTCAAAATGGGTTGAAGCTAAGGCCACTAATACTGATAATGCTAAAGTTGTTGTCAATTTTTTTAAGTCTTAAATTTTTTCAAGTATGGAGTGCCTAGAGTAATAATCAATAACCGTGGGACTCATTTTTGTACCGAATTGTTGAGGTTTTACTGAAGAAATATAGTGTTACACACCGAACTTCAACAGCATACCATCCCCAGACAAGTGGACAAGCTAAAGTTTCTAACAGAGAAATCAAATCAATTTTGGAGAAAATGGTTAATCCTAATAGGAAGGATTGGAGTTTGCATTTAGATGACGCGCTATAGGCATACAGGATAACATATAAAACTCCTATTGGTATATCACCATACAAGTTAGTATTCGAAAAATGATTGGCATATCACCATACAAGTTAGTATTCGAAAAACCTTGTCATTTACCTGTAGAATTAGAACATAAGGCTTATTGGGCTATCAAACAATGCAATTTAGATTTAACTGAGGTTGGAATTAATCGAAAATTATAATTGTAAGAGTTGGAAGAGACACGTAATAAAGCTTATGAGTGCTAAAATCTATAAAGAAAAGACTAAGGACTTTCATGACAAAATATTAATTAGAAAAGAATTTTCCATAGGTCAAAAGGTCCCTTTTTATCATTCTAAACTAAAGCTCGTTCCTGGTAAATTATGATCTCGTTAGATAGGTCCATTTGATGTTACTAATGTTTTCTCAAATGATGCAGTTGAAATTCAGAGTTTAGACACCTTTAAAATGTTTAAAGTTAATGGACACTGATTAAAATCATATTATGAGAATTTATAGGTTGAAAATCCAAAAGAAATTGAACTGGCTGAGCCAGTTTACTCTAATTTGGGCAGATTAGAGCATAACCAGCTCGCTTTCTTCGAACAGTAGAAACTTTAACCCCCTTTTCCACCAACACCTTGATGCATTAACAGAGAAGCTTCTTAAACTTTTATTTTCTTGTATTTTGTCTTTTTACATGTACATTGAGGACAATGTAGATTAAACGTGGGGGAGGGGGGGGAATCATTGAATGTTTGTGTGACTATGTGTTTTGAATTTACTGTTTCTTTTTTCATTTTGATTTTTTCTTTTATTTCTTTTCTGTCTTTTAAATTGCATGTGATGTGTGTTAAACCATGAAATTATATCTTAATAGTGGAATGAGACTGAATTGCATGCTTGAAGTCAAATGAGGCCAAATCATGCTGATCGTTTAAAGTAATTGGTTACATAAGTTTACTCAGAAATTGATTTTTGAGTGATTAGGTAAATGTATAGAAGCATAATGGATTCAATTGAGCCTATGTGAAGAATTGAGCCTATATGACTCCATTCAAAAGACATTTCACATCTTTGTAAGTGTGATACTCCCTTAGGTGATTACCTTCAGAACTTACTCTAAACTAGTTTGAGTCTATTAGATGCATGCTAGATATAAATGATTAAGGCCCTTTTTCTTTTCACCCATGACTTAAATGATCCACCTATCTTCTTTACCCTTGTAAACCCTTTTGAGCCTTTACCCTTTTTGTTTCTTAAAGAAAACACCTTATTCTAAAACATCAAACCTCATTAGCCTTACCTATTCACAAGTTTAATAAAGTACTAAGTTAGCTAGCTTTGGTACTTTTGGCTATATTTTTTTCTGAAATGAGTTTACCGATATTTCTACTCATATAGCACATTGTATTTAGTTTTTGTTATTGATTATTGTCTCCTTAGTATTTAAAACAAAAACAAAACAAAAAATAAAAAATAATAAAAAGAGAAGAACTAAGTATAGTAGCAATAATAAATTTTGAGTAGTTAGTTATTTACATCTAATTCTCATAAACACATTTTGTTGTCCTTTTGTATATTTAGTGCTTTATGACTACTTGTGAAGAATCCCTCAAAACCCTTTGGACTCACCTTAACCTTGGCCCCATTACAACCTCAAATAAAACACTTTTGATCTATTTTAACATATAATCACTGTAGAAGAGAATTGGTGTATTTGCAAGCCTATGGTAGTGTGATTCCCTATAGGGAGTTTTGAGCAAAACACAACTTATAAACACTTGAGCGAAATGAGTGAATTCTGTGAGAAAAATCCATTGTGAGTTTATTTTTATCTTTGATTGATAGTTTCATAAGTTGAGTTTGCTTATGTGCACTGATGAAAACTAATTATGATGTGTGTAGTAGCTTGACATTCAATTGGCCAAAGTTTGAATGATTGTATGTACTTAGTTTCTTTGAAAACGAATTGATAGAATTTGATGGTTGTGTTTAATTTTCTTGAGGGCGAGCAAAAGGTTAAGTGTGGGAGAGTTTATTAGTGTCTTTATTTTTTTTATCTTTTTGTATGTTAATTTTCTTTGTTCTTAAGGTTTGAAGTTATACTTAATGAGAATTAGTCTTATTTTATACCAAGGTGTATTTTGAAACCAAAAAGAAAGAACTGCGAAGATTTTGGGATAAAAATAACTGAACCAAGCTTTAAGCCTAACTAGACATTGCCTCGTGCAGTGATACCTAGTGGGCGAAAGCACGCATCAACGGGATGAACAAAACACAGTCATTAGGCCAACATGTAAGTAGCAAATTGGCGCAGCATACAATGGTTGAGAGAAAGAGGACAATACAGCAAAAAATCACATGATGGGAAGGAAGGAACGATGATGCACAGACAACCAACAAGCAACCAAAACGTAGACGTTTGGAAGGAGGGTTTTAAGTGAATAATGGGGTGGCCAAAACCCCAAGCTTTATTCATCACATCAAGCAATAGTGAAGGGCGACAGAAGTGAGGATGGAAGAAGAGAGTTTGCAAGAGAGTGGTGAGGTATGAATAGTAAGGTGGTTCATTAACCTTTAATTGTCCCATTAAAGCTACAATGAGAAGGAGAGGAGAATAGGGGCTTACGGAAAAGAGCAAATAGAGAATAGGGCTGGCGATAAAACTGAATACTAACGCCCACGACAGTCCCAACGCCTGTGACAGTCCTAAATAGTTAGGAAAAATTATGATGTTAGGTAACTAAACTCTTATTTCTTGGTTTAAGGAATCCTAGTTATTGAACTCTAAATGTTTTGAGACTTTTGTTCTTTATTTCAATCGATTTATTAGTCAAGTATTAATTATTTTTTGCTTATTTTTTGATTGTTTGATTTTACAGCTAGGTGTGCAACTTGATTGTGATTTTATTCAATAAATTGCTAGATTAAACATATTGATGTTCAATTCTTTTAATCAATAGTAGCGACTAGGATTTTTGTCTACTACATTAGGGACATGATTCTAGAAAAAATAATTGTCTACACTAAATATACATCATATGTATGTTGTCTAGTTCGTCAATTTTCTTGACTCATAAATCCATTAATTAATTAAATCTAAGATCGTATCGAGGTTATTGATTAATAAAGGATAATTTGAAAACATGTTTTGGTTAACTAAACATAAGAGAAAATAGGTAAAGAAATTTACCATGACGAATGCTTAACTAATATATTGATTATTTTTAATGTCGATGATTAACACAAGTTCAATAATGAAGGAGACCAGAAACCAAGATTTGTTTTTATTGATTGTCAAATTCTCGTTGTTTTGTTATTATTTATTTTTTCAATTTTGTATTCCAATTAAAATTATGCTTAATTCACAATTTAAAACCCCTACTTTTATTGTGTAACTACTAATGTCTGAATTTCTCATGGGAACAATCCCTACTTTCCACTACTACATTTTATATTTGGCTGCAGGCAACAGTAGTCACCAATCTTATTATAGAATTGAAGGCCCAATTAGCTAGGGAATTTGAAATGAAGTAGTTGGGACCAGCAAATAAGATTATAGGGACGCAAATTCACCGAGATAGAAGTAACAGAAAGATTTAGCTTTCTCAAAACAATTGTTTGAAAAAGATCTTGTGACGCTTGAACATACAAGATTGTAAGTTAATTTCTACCCCACTTCCTATTAACTTCAAGTTATCCTTCATCATGAGTCCTAGCAATGAAAATGAGAGGATATAGATGTCTCGAGTATCATATGCATCAGCAGTGGAAATTTTAATGTTCGCTATGATTTGTACAATACCAGACATTACACATGCAGTAGAAGTAGTTAGTCAGTACATGGTGAATCCTAGCAAAGAGCATTGGAATGCTATAAAGAGGGTCCTTAGATACACTAAAGGGTCCTCATATATTGCATTGTATTATGAGGGATTAGCCTTTATTGTCATTAGATATGTTAATTCTAATTGTGCGAGTGATCTTGATGGCAGCAAATCCACCATAGGTTATGTGTTTACATTCGTTGGCGGGGTTATAAGTTGTGTTTCAAAACTACAGTAAGTTATGGCTACGTCAACAACAAAAGTAGAATATGTAAAACCTACACATGTCAGTAAAGAAACAGTTTGGTTAAAAATGCTATTGGAAGAGCTTGGGCATAAGCAAGAGAAGATTTCTCTATTTTTTGGCAATTAAAGTGCCTTGCACCTTGTAAAGAATCCAACTTTTCATTCAAAAACAAAACACATACGAGTTTAATATCACTTTGTTCATAAGAAAGTGGAAGAATGAACTGTGGATATATGGAAGATTCATACTAAAGACAACTTCGCAGATTTTATGAAAAAGTAGTCAACACTAGTAAATTTATTTGGTGTCGATCCTCTTACTGCCTAATGGAGACATAAACATTATGGAAATGGTAGGAAAGAAAGAATGGTGTGAAGATCTAATTGACTTTCAATCAAATCTTTAAGTGAGAGATTGTTTCTTCCAACTGCACCAAATTCAAGACAGGTTGTTGTCGACTACACAAAGTCAGAAAATGTAAGAAGAAAGAAGAAGAAAAAGAAAGGCCAGCATGTCCATAGCTGGCTAAATGCATGTAGGAGTCCTATAAATAGGCCTTCCCATATCAGTTTTCATTCATCCCAGAAGTCTCTCTTCTTCGGTTTAATCTCCACAGTTTAGAGAGTGTTTCTCTTATTTTTGAGAGAGTTATATTTCTCCTTATATAATAGAGAGATGTTGTAACTCCTAAATTTTTTATAGTGAAGTTTTTTTCTTTTTGTGCGTAGTTTTTACTCTATTTTTTGGAAATTTTCCATGTAAAAATCTAAGTGTTTATTTCATTACTATTTCTTTGAACCTATTTAGCTATAAACATGCTCTAATCTAGTCAATTTTCACAACACCAACCAAAATTGATGCTCACTAGAAAACCAATTTTCCACTAAGGAGGCATCACTATTCATTTAAGATTTTTTAACATGATTACTCACTCAGTCTTGCATATTGATTATGGAAAGTTGTCTTTGTCTTGGAATTATGTATGCACCTCCCTCATAGTAAATGAGACCTAGTATGTTTTTTTGTATGTAATCTTCACCATGTGTCTTTTGTTCATGTTCAATTAGGAGAGAGGACAAGTGTCCTTGAAGATGCCAATTGAAATGGTTGTCTACTATAAACACATTGGTTGATGATAAAATCAATCCCCATATCCTTTTTTCCACATTGGTGGTGCACTATTCCCTATTCCTTAAAAAGGGATTGAAGCAACCCACTATGGTCACAGTTTGGGTAAGAATTGTAGGGACCATCATTAGACAATCTCTGTAACAAATCCTCTCATATTTCTTCTTCATGCACATCAAATTCCAAATCTATTAATTGGGAGCATTAATCCCCCATTGAGTTGATATGGGAGGGACATCCCACTAGTAGATGTATTTTCATGATTTGTGGTTAAATCAAAGTTAACTGTTCCATGCCAACTTTTGGCCACACATCGATACCAGAGGAAATGGGGACTTCCTTACTGATGGAAACATCGAGAGTATTAGCATAACATAGAGACGCATCTTAAGAAGTTTCATCTGACTTGGCACTCATTTAGTATGTTTTGAATCCACGTCTATGGGGATAGGCTCATCGCTACCACTAGGGGAAAAATATGCTGCCAAAGATTGGAACTGTAGGGAGACACTACTAGAATCTTCATTTGTTGACTTGGGATCTTCATTTATTCCTAATTCATCATTCTGGTTTTGAACCATATTTTTATTGTCCTCTTGCTATATTCCCTGAGTGCCCAACCACAACAAGTTAAGTGAAGAATTATCATTTTCACAAACATGCTATCAGAAACTTATAAATCACTAAGCTTCTACAAAGCTTCCAAAATATTTAATAAAAGAGAGAAAGATCATAGCATAAAATAGAGAGAGAAACCTCCAAATCATATCCAAGGTTCTAACTCCTTCAATATTTTGAACACGAAGCAAAATCTCCGGATTCTCTTTCTCACCATCCTGAATAACCATAATCGCAAGCGGTAAAGCTTAGAATGATTAAGACAAACTCACTAGGCCCCCACCAAATGATTTAATTTTAGATTCCACAAGTAAATAAAGAGATGCCAGGTGTATAGGCCAAAATCATACTTCCACTACATATTTCAGTTTATCTGACAGCTCTTGTGTCAAAGACATGGTAATCTCCCTTCTCTGGCACTGCCTTTTATTTCCCTATTTGTATATGCCATAGGAAGATCTTTTATATGTCAATTTTAACCTATATACATAAAAACTTATCTTGAGAAGGAGAAAAACCAAAGGTTTCTTATGTTTGGATATATGTTCAATTCACCATATAAAACTATCCAATGTTGTTGAAATTTTTTATTCTCCTTGTTCAAAAACCCCTCATATGGTTGTACATACATTGTATCAAAGTCGCCTAACACACTAAAAGACTTAGTGCCTGTTTGGTTGAGTTTTTGGAGGGTAAATAAACACTTTTTTCAACCATAAAAGCTTTTTAAAGAAAAATGAGTGTTTGACTGTAAAATGAAACAGCACTTTTTTAGTAGATATAGCTTTTTTGGCAGCTAAAATACAGCTTTTTAAAAAGCTCAAATTTGGGGCTTCTAAAAAAAGCACTTTTTCATGTAGATTTTTTAGATCAATTAATGAGCCTATTTTTAGACCCTTTTGTCCTTATGTTTTACACATAATTCCTACAATACCCACAAACACATCTTCATGTTTATTTTGAGATTTATATAATATTATTTGACTTTTTATATGTTTTAATATTTATTTTTATATTAGTTTTACTTATGTTATAATCCATATAAAAGATTTAGCTAAATATATTTTCATTTATGTTTCATATGGTTTAAAATTATATAATAATTAATATATTGTGCTTTGCATATTGTTTAATATATTTTAAATAATATTTATATGCATAAATAATATTTATTATAAAATAAAATATAGTTAAAATTAAAAGTGTTTTTATTTTTATGTTGCCAAACAATCTATTGTATGAAGCTCTTTCAAAAAAGCTCTTCTTTAAATGACAGACAAACAGTCAACTAGCTTCTTAAACAAGCTCTTCTCACAAAAGCTCTACTGATATAAGCCCATCCAAACAGGCACTTAGTGCCTGCTTGGTTGAGCTTTTAGAGGGTGAATAAGCACTTTTTTCACTACAAAAGCTTTTTTTAAGAAAAATGAGTGTTTGATTATAAAATGAAAAAGTAATTTTTTAGTAGATATAACTTTTTTGATAGCTAAAATATAGATTTTTAAGAAGCTTAAATTTGGAGCTTCTCAAAAAAGTACTTTTTAAATAAAATTTTCAAATCAAGTAATGAGCCTATTTTAGTTTCTTTTGCCCTTATGTTTTACACATAATTCTCACAACATCTACAAACTCATCTTCACGTTTATTTTGAGAATTATACAATATTATTTGGTTTTTAATATGTTTTAATATTTATTTTTGATATTAGTTTTACTTATTTTATAATCCATATAAAAGATTTGGTTAGATATATTTTCATTTATGTTTCATATGGTTTAAAATTATATAATAATTAATATATTATGATTTGTATATTGTTTAATATACTTTAAATAATATTTATACACGTAAATAATTTTTATTACGAAATAAAATATAGTTAACAATAAAAGTGTCTTTTATTTTTATGTTTCCAAATAGTCTCTTGTATAAAGCTCTTTCAAAAAAGCTCTTTTTTAAATGATAATCAAACAGTCAACTAGCTTCTTAAAAAAGCTCTACTGACAAAAGCTCTACTAGTATAAGCCCATCTAAATAGGCAATTAGATTGAATGCTTTTACCAGATTGCTTTATACTCTTAACAAACTCATGCTGCTTATTGCTTATCTATAAAAGCACAATGGAAAAACGATTGCTAAACCCTCCAAAATAGCAATCTGGCAGCAGCTTCTACATCTTAACTAGTTAAGCTAATTTTCAAAAAGTAATAAAATAATAAGATTGATTTAATTTAGTTAGTGCATCATGTGCCCATTACTAACCATCCAAAGTTGTCAAATGGGCAGTGCAAACTCATGAAACTAGATTTTTATGAAGCAAGTCAAAAGGTCAATAAGGAGATGTAACCATTGCAACATATTTAGAAAATTGAACTTCGAGGTATTTGTGAATAAAGAATGATTAGTTAAAGCATGAAGCATTCAGACTGCCCCACTAATAACCTACAATAAATCCCCCTTCATTACAATTATAAATTCTTAGAAGTTGTATCAACAAAAAGGAAGTGTGACAATCCCAACAACATATCAGGATTTAAACGTCTTATAATATTTATAAGTTATGATTAAGCTTCAACTTTCTAAATTACAGACAACATCAAATGCTATGCCTTGATATTCAATCGTGTCAATTAAGTAGGATAAGAATTCAACCAAAAAATTTAATCTAAAAGGACTGTCCCTGAACATTATAAGAGATAATCCTAATCTTCCAATAAGATAGGCATATGAAGGTACTCTTCGTACTTATTAGAAAGCAAGATGCACTCAAGACCATCCCAAAAGTAACAAGCATGCTCTCCAGAAAATTGCTAACCCATCCCCTTTCCACCAATACATGAGTTGGAAAAGAGTAAAATCCAAGGATAAGCTATTAAAGAAATAAATACTTACCTTAAAAAATGACATATCTAGCACCATCAACATGATGAATAATACAATTGAGTAGATTGTCTCCTCTAATGCAAATATTTTTTATTTTTCCCCTTCTATGAGCCTTTCTCATACACTAATGGCACTAAGCAAGATCAATTTTAGATTGCATGAAAAAGTTCACAAGATAGAGCCATTTCACAATTGAATTTAAAGTTAAGATATTATTCTTTTGGCACATAGATCAAATGCACATGAAATGTAAGACATATTCAGAAATGCACTTTAGAGGATAGATGATTTTAGTTGGCATATATTGCATCAAAACTATTGATATAACTAAAATTAGTGCAAAAGAGTTTAAAGTCCATAAAATACCTAAAAGAGGAAAAAACTAGTCAACCACAAGCTTTAATTTGCTAGGATAAAGTGAGAATTGAGTTAACAACAAAGACAATAAGAACTGAAAATTTGGATTATGTTAGGATTATTTATTAGATAGGAAGTAGTAACAAGTTAGATATGTTATTCTAATTTTAGATATGTTATCTTAGTTGTTTGGGACTTAAACTTGTAGAGTAATTTTACAAATTTGAGTTTTCAATTAGAAGGTGTGATGCTTTCTTCTAAGGGTAATTTTTAGACCCTAGGAGTGATTGTTAGTTCCTACCCTCAATTACTTACCTCACTAAAATTCTAATAACCAAAACCCTAAATTTTAGCCATATTAACTCCTGAAATCTTAACCTAAATTTCTAGCAATCAAACCTTAAAAATCCAATTATAACTTTTGGGAAATATCTAGTTGGATATTTCCTTGATATTATTGACTCCTAAATAGTTAGGAAATTAGATATGATATTATGTACAGATATTAGGTTATTATGTAAAGATATTAGTTTACTAGAATAGCCCCCTCTATTTCTATATATACTTGTATGTATGTACTGAGTGAAATTATGATACATACCTAAACATTTAAAAAACCCTAGCCACCACCTATTGTTTCTAATCCTGCCAATCTATATCAACCATGGATGAAGGGTGAATTCTCTAACCCAGTTCAAACACCTCCTCCACACAATACTATCTCAGATTCTCATTCCATTCAGATCACTATTATACGAATGAATGGAAAGAACTTTCTTTGTTGGTCCCAATTAGTGAGAATGTACATCTGTGGGAGAGGCAAGATTGGGTATTTGACTGCTAACAAAAATGAACCTATGACAGATGATCCTACACACGGAATATGGGATGCTAAAAATTCTATCGTGATGACAGGGCTAGTAAATTCTATAGAGGAAGATATTAGCTCCAACTATATGTGTTACAACACATCCAAGGAGCTATGGGACAATGTGAATTAGATGTATTTTGATTTAGGAAACCAGTCGCAAGTGTATCAACTAACTCTCAAATTGGGTGAGATCCACTAAGGTAAGGATAGTGTTACTAAGTATTTTAATTCTCTGAAATGTTTGTGGCAAGACTTAGACTTGTTTAATGATTATGAATCGAAATCCCCCGATGACTATAACTATTTTTGAAAAACAGTAGAGGATAACTGAATTTTTAAGTTCTTAATTAGACTTCATGTTGAGTTTGATGGGGTTAGAGGCAGGATTATTGGAAGATAACCACTTCTCACCATTAGAGAAGTCTTTGCAGATGTCCAAAGTGAAGAAAGCAGATGGCTTGTGATGCTTGGTAAACAAAATCCTACGTATACTATTGAAAATACAACACTAGTTGCTGGGAATACTACTAGTCGTACTAGGAAGACTGAGGAAAAGTCACAAGTTTGGTGTAACTATTGCAATAAAGCACAGCATACACGTGCTGGAAACTCCATGGAAAGCTAGAGAATTGGAAGGGATCACATGAAAGGAAATTTAATAAAACTTCCTTTAGTGATTCAACTCACTATGAATTACGCAAAATCCCATCAACACATGAGGTGGATGCTGGATAGTTCTCACAAGTGTAGATTAACTATATTCTGAAGCTTCTGAAACCCAAAATTGAATCCTCAAGTGCTTCTAATGCCTCTGTGGCACAAATTGGTAAGGATCTTACTGCTTTATCATGTTCCTTTCCATATAATTCCACTCCTTGGACCATTACTTCAGGAGCATCTAACCATATGACTTGTTCTTTTAATTTATTTCATACTTATGACCATTTTTCTAGTCATGAAATAATTTGTATAACTAATGGATCATTTTCTGCTATAGCTAGTAAAGGTTTAGTAACTCTAACCTCAAATATCTTCCTTAAATCTATCCTATATGATCCAAAACTAGCTTGTAATTTGTTGTCTATAAGCAAACTAACCCATGACTCTAATTGTACTATTACTTTTTTTACTCATATTGTTTTTTCAGGAACTAACTTCGAGGAAGATGATTGGTAGTGCTAAGTTGATAGCTGGTCTTTACTACGTAGTTGATGATATAACTTGAAGAATAAAGAAGCTCTTGGATTAAGTAGTATTTATTCTGCCCCTGCTAAAGAACAGATTTTGCTTTGTCATAATAGATTTGGACATCCTAATTTCTCTTACCTAAAAAGACTTTTACCTTATTTGTTTAAGTTTATGGATTATTCAAAACTTCATTGTGAGTAGTGCATTTTATCCCAAAGTCATATGATTTTTTACCTTAGAAAACCATATCAACCATCCAAACCATTTTACTCAATTCATAATGATGTTTGGGGTCCATCCCCTGTTAAAACTCTTACTGGAAAAAATGATTTGTAACTTTTATTGATAATCATACTCGGTTATGTTGGGCTATTTAATACGTGAAAAATCTGAAGTTGCTCAAAATTTTCAAAACTTGTATACCATGGTTTAAACTCAATTTCAAACATACATTGGTATACTTCACTCTAACAATGGTACCGAGAATTTTAATAAAGTCCTTGGAAAATTTCTTAAGTCTAAAGGCATTGTTCACCAGTCTATGTTTGTTAACACTCCTTAACAAAATGGTATCGCTGAGAGGAAAAATAAACATTTACTAGAATTCGCTCGGTACATTATGTTTACAATGAATGTGCCAAGATACCTTTGGGGTGAGGCTATTTTAACTGCATCATACTTAATTAACCGAATGCCTAGCCATGTTTTGCATTATACAACACCCTTAGATATGTTTAAACAATGCTTTCTGAAAAATAGACTTTACTCTACTCTTCCTCTTCATGTATTTGGGTGTACTGCATATGTTCACAACTCAAATAGGAGAAACTCCAAACTAGATCCAAGAGCTAAAAAAATATGTCTTCATCGGATATGCTCCTAGTTAACGAGGTTATAAGTGCTACAATCCTTTAAGTCAAAAAATTGTTGTCTCCATGGGTGTCACATTCCTAGAACATAAAAAAAAATTCTTCAAGGGGAGAACTTTAATGAAGCAAAAAAATTTTAGGCCATTAATCCTAATCCCCTACCCATAGTCATTATTAATCACAATATAATTTTTGATAATGAAGCCAAAGATACTACTAATATGTCCATACTAGGAAATCCTGATTCGTCCACAGGGGGAGAAATACTAATGTCTGCTCCTAAGGAACGGAATACTAAGCTTCACGTTTATATTAAAAGGAAGACTCAATTAAGAAGTAGAGAACAACCTACAAAGCACAACCTCTCAAATCCCTCGAAGAAGGAACCTAGGAAAAATTTAGGTAACCCTTATGCTACTTTTCCCCTTATTGTGTCTAGTAATGATCAACCTATACCTACTGACCCACAAATTACAAGTGATATTCGTACTGATCTCTGTACTGATAATTACCAACCCATAGCATTTAGAAAGGGAAAACAGGCTTACATCAATCATCCCATATCAAAGTACCTATCTTATGGGAAACTATCACATATATATAAATCATTTATCTCTAAAATCACTAATCTTTTTGTGCCAAGAAACAATCAGGAAGCACTTCAAGATACAAATTAGAGATCAACTGTTATAGAAGAAGTAAATGATCTTGAGAACAATAAAACTTAGGAACTTGTGAACTCTCCTAGAAATAAAAGTTTGGTAGGTTGCAAATGGATTTTCATTATTAAGTCTAAGGTTGATGGTAGTGTGGAAAGGTTGAAGGCAAAATTAGTTGCTAAGGGATTTACTCAAACCTATGGTATTGACTACCAAGAGACAGTTACTCCTGTTGCAAAGGTAAATGCAATTTGAGTATTGATATCCTTGGCTGTAAATTTTAAGTGAACTTTACATCAACTAGATGTTAAAAAATGCATTTCTTAATAGAGACCTAGAAGAAGAAGTCTTTATGAGTTTACCCGTAAGTTTTGAGGATACCTATGGGAGAAATAAGGTGTGCAAGCTAAGGAAGTCATTATATGGACTAAAACTATCCCCTAGAGCATGGTTTGATAAGTTTGGAAGGGCTATGAAGAGCTAAAAATATTTTCAAAGCCAAGCTGATCATACTGTTAAGTCAAGAGGACTTCACTTCTATTAATTTTGATGACAATGAAATAATAATAATCTTAGAAATGTATGAACTATTTTGATAAATTTTTTAAGTGTGCAGAAAAATGTAAGTAACACTTAGTTAACAATAGACGAAGCGGAACAACAGAAGAAGCGCGACACCAGACAAAATGCTAAACCAGACAAAGCTCCACACCAGACGAAGGGCAACAACAAACGAAGCTCTACTTTAGACGAAACGCTATACCAGACAAAGCGCGACACCAGACGAAATGCAACAACAGACGAAGTGCAACAATAGACGACGTGATATAATAGACGAAGTGAAATAACAGACGAAACGTAGTAAAAGAAGAAACATCATTTTAGACGATACAAAAGGAAGATATTCTAGAACGTCAGACAGTTAGTTAGTTGGAATTAGTTACAGGACTCAACTAATAACCATTTCTAGAAGATTCAAGAAGCATTTTTCAAGAAGATAGTTAGAGAATTAGGCTATAAATACTAGTTCTAGTTGAAGACTAAAATAATGAATGCCTTTACATTAGCAAAAATTCTGTATTCAAAGTACGAAAGAAGTGAGCGAATACATCTCTAACCTAAAGCTCAAAAATACTTTTCTTAGATCTAGAGTCTGGAGAGGCTAATACAGCAGTTAAAGAATACTTTGTGAGAGAGACCTGAAGAGGCTCTATGAGTAGAAAGAATACTTGTAAAGTTGGAAGAGTATAGT
>JANSVA010445956.1:0-17219 GCA_025504915.1 Erythroxylum reticulatum | reverse complement strand
TTCTAGATCTTCTCCTTTCTAATAGATTTGATTTTTGTGCTCTTTCTTTAGGGGTAATTGGATTCTTGTGAATGTGTGCGTGTTGTCTGTATTTTCGGGTTTTGGGGTTTATCAATTTGGGAATTATTTTAAGCATTTAGGGCTAAGTTTTTGAGGGACAAATATGATGCAGCAGCCACAACCACAGCCACAACCGATGATTCCCATGATGTGGTGTACACATCATAGGGTTTTGGTGGGGATTGTCTTGGGTTTTGATTGTCCGATATTCTGTATTCTCAGATAACTTTTGACCCAATTGGTGGGTTTGTGGTAGTTTGCTTTCGTGATTGATTAATCGTAGTAGTTTGTTGAGGGAGATTTTGGGTCTGAATGGCTCGATTGATTCTTCCATGCAAAAGTTCGTGATTTCCAAGGACCAATCTTTTGGGTTTGATCTCCACTGCTCTTGTGATTACTCCTACCCCGTTTCCTGCTCCGTTATTGTTCATGACGTTGACTGTAGTTATGTTTGTTTGTGTAATTGGAGATAACTGATTGCGTTATTCATTTTGTAACGAGATTTTAGGAATGCAAAGTAGTTCTGGATATATTTAGTCTGTCGACGCTGCTTGTTTTTGTCTTGTTCAGATTCCCTAAAAATGATTTGTGTTAGTGCCTATACAATCATGTAGATTCTCTTGTTGTTGTGCTCTTGCGAGTTTAATATTTGGGCCCTTGCTTGGCTAGCTAAGTTTTAGTTGAAAAACTGTCGAAATATTTTCTGTCTAAACTTTGATGCAAATTAAGATATTTGAAATTTGTTGTATGCTCTTTAGTTTTTATTACAAATGTTTGTTCATGCTAATGTTCAACTACTGATTCTCATTAACTTTTTGTTTTATTGATTTATGCAGCCTAAGGTTACAAACCGAGTTAGTTTCATCCGCAATTCAGTGAAAAATATATCCAGATACAGGCACTTACTAAGCTCAGAGGTTTGTATATATATATATAATGCATCAAAATTTGATTTTATGTTATGACTTCATCTTATTTTTCATTTTATGTATTATAATGATCAGCCAGACGATTTTGTTAGTCTTTTCTAAGAATTGATTTAATTCAGTTCACTTTTCAACATAATTGTAAGTTTCTGTACCTTGCACTATATGTAATTTCTATAACTTGAATTTTTTTTCAAATGTCATTGATATTTATTTTAATCAACCTTTCTATTGATGTGTTTATTATGCTTCTTCAACTTTTAGAGGGCTAAACAAAACATCAGGAAGCTAATTTGTTCAATTTCAACAGAAAAATTATAGAAGCAAGTTGAAGAATCCAACGTAGATGCTCCGAAAGAAATATTCTTAAAGGACTACAAATTACCTGATTACTACTTTGATATGTTATGGATATCAAAGAGAATTGACTGTTGGGACTTCGAATATATTTTTGGAACTATTATATGTCTTTTTATCTCCTTGCCACACTAAAATTTCAAGTGGATTTGAGTTTTGTTCTGGGTGAGGAGAAAACAATAGTTGGCTTGAAAATAACTATCTTCCCTAGAGTTGAAGGTATCTATTAAACAGGATAATATTCGGGTACTGGTAGAAATGCCAATTTTAGCAATTGGCATCTCTACCATATCCTACAACACGTTATGTGTGTTGTATAATCTTTATTCTGCTCTTTTCTTTTCTGTTTATTTTGGCAATGTATAATTTTTTATTCATATAATCTTTATTGTGAAGGATATATATTGCCCAAGCTTTATGTGAAGATGTCGTACTGTATGTCATGTGCCATTCACTCTCGTGTCGTTAGAGTTTGTTTTCGCACTGACTGCAGGAATCGTGATCCCCCACAGCGTTTCCTCATATGCAGGGTACTACTCTTCTTTTGAGGAAAGTTTTGATTTCACTAATCTTAATGTTTGCTTCTTGATCGATGTATATACCCTCATATATTTGATGCCATTGCGACATAAAAGTAGTTTACTTGGATGAATTTGGATAAAAATGGAATCTTGACGGGGCCCCAACCATAATTCATTTTATTTTGATTATATTCTTTGATCCAATGTAATTATATGTAGTTGGTAAATTTGTGAAGTTATTAGGAACAATGAAAATATTTTTTTTAGATTTTCTATTGTTTTGCAGATGTTCTTCCCATGATGAATCACTTTCCTTCCTAGGAGTTACGTATAATAATGGTGCATAAGTTATTCTTGTAAACATTTTTCTGGTTTCTCGATTTTCTTTTTTAGGATGATGCTGTAAAGCCTGGTCAGCCTGGTCAAGCACCCCATCCTGCTGTTGTTGGCGTTGCTGCTAGGACTTGAAGGAATATTGTTGTTTTCAACGAGTTACTTTGATGTCTACAGATGGTGAATCTTGTTTGCAATTTACATTTTTTGTGTAGGATTATTTTGATAAATTATTATCAGAATTCAGATGTGTTGGAGAATTATTTACAAGTTAAAGTTTCGACTGATGAGAAAGATTTCTATAGTATCTTGGTTCTCAATTGACATCATCTTCAATTATGTGTTTATGAATTTTCATCTAGAGGAATGGACAATGTTGTCGTTAGAATTTGATTTCTTGATGAATTTTTATCTAATTCAATGCTATGATCTAATTCAATTTTTATCTAATTCAATTTTTAAAAAAATTGAGGAATTATTAAGCAAATAAAATTAATAAATAATATTGAATAGTTATTAAACAAATAAGATTAAAAAATTGTATTTTAAAAAATAACTATTAAAATTAAAAATTATTAAATTAAAATGATTTTTGGAAAAATGGAAAAATAATAATTAAAATATATATAATTGTAAAAACGTCGCTGAAGACATTTCGTGACATTTCCAAAAAATCATTGCAGAAAGTAACATTCTGCGACGTTTTAAAAAATGTCGCGAAATGTGACTTTCCGCGAAGTTTCCAAAAATGTTGCAGAATGTCTAATCTTTTCGTGAAGTTTTTTAAAACATCGCAGAATGTCGGTGTTTTTCGTGACATTTTATGAAAAACGTCGGAGAAACCTTTTGCCTACACCACATTCCAGGACATTTTTTGTGACGTTTTTTAAAACGTAACAAATTATATTCCTCGACATTTTTAAAGTTTTCGCGACATTTTTTAAACGTCGTAGATTGTCTTGTTTTCTTGTAGTGATTGTATCGAAGAAACAAGGGGCTAAGCATGCCGACGATTTCGAGTACACAGAAAGTGTTATTAAACAAAAGAATCCGACAACTATTAACAGATGAAGAAGCTCTCTTGTCCAAATTTAGTACTAAAATAAAAAGAAAATCATTCTTTGAAAGTTAAACTGCAAGAGGTTCGTTGGTCTTCACACTTTTTTGAATGTAAAAAGAGAATAGAGAATGTTGATACAGGAACTCAAACTTCAACCCTGTCAACTGAGACTGATCTTAGTCAAATTCATGTGTGCAACAAAAACCTTTGGCAAATTGAACGTTCTTTATAATTCTCGTCGATGTTTAACAAACTCTTGAAATTGAGACACCTAGTATACACCTTTATAAAGCATAAGGTGAGACATGGAAGAACAATATGGTTATGGTTTGATAATGGGATAGAAGCTAACCCTTTTGTTAGGATAATTGTGTTGCATTGTTTCTTTATACTGTAAAGACTAATAAAGAAAATTGTATCTTATAGGTATTGAAGATTGCAGAAAATAAAGAACACAATCAGGATTTACTTGGTTCGATAGCTTAAATGCTATCTACATCTAAGGATCTCACTATAGTGGTTCCACTAGTATCAAAAAGAAGAGAAAGATTATAGAGAACGAGTGTTTTTATCAAATACTTGCTAAGAGTTTATAAACTCTCCTAGTACTTACAGATACGTACCCTAACACACTCTGAAACCTTTTCCACTCTAATTCTTACATGCTCTGAATTTTGCTTACAATGTAATGAGAAAAGTAATGTGTGTCTTCTGATGCCTGTGATCTGTCTTATTTATAAGAGTTGCATGCAGTGTCTTTCGGTTGAGCATCTAATATTAGGTAAGCTTCATGTGTCCCTCACATGATCAGGTAAAGAACCATCCTCTACGTTTTGAATGTATTATAAATGACTGTATACTCTGCGTTTTAGTAATAAAGCTTCTAGCTTGGTCTTCTTAAGTGAGTCCCTTTATACGACTGTGTATTAAGAATCTCCTGATATATACTTTTATCTCTTGTTAGAACATTCGAGATTAGCCTTTCTTTTCTTCATTGAAAACACTTCAGACACTCCTTCTCACACATGCACCTTCTATTCTTCATCTTTTTCTATTGTTTGATGTTTTTGAGTGTAGATTGGTGGAGTAAACGTGATTATCATCATATTTATTCCCTCCTTCTCCATCAATCTTCACTCAGTTCATAAATCTGTGAGTGATTTAGGAATCCAAAAACCCTAGCTTCACCAAATTTGTGAGATAAGATGAAATAGCCTTCGATTTCATAGGGCTTCACTTATCTGTAAGTAATCCCTACAGAAAGTGATTTTTTTTTGTGTTACTATCTTTGTCCCCAAGTCTGATGGATTTTGTTCCCCTGTAATTTTCTCCAGATTGAAGAACCCTTTTTCGATTCTGTCTCTGACGAAGTGGAGTTTGACATCTATATGCTTGGATCTCTCGTGGAAGACAGTCTCTTCGCTTAGGTAGAGTGCACTGTGGCTATTTGCATATACTACTGGCTTCATGATATTGACATTGATTTCTTTTAGTATGCATGATAACCATGTTAGCTCATTTACACCTTTAATAATTGCATAATATTCTACCTCTGTGGTTGATAGACTTACTAATGATTGCTGTTGTGCTTTCTAACTAATTGTATTTGCTGATAATGTGAAAAAAATATACAAAAATTGACTTTCTTATGTCCATGTCTGATGCATAATCTGCATCCACAGAACTACATAATGAAAAATAATTGCATTTAATTAGTTCATCCTTTAAAAAGCATAATCTATGGTTGCTGGTTCCAGCTAGGTATCTGAGAACCCATTTAAGCCCTTACTAGTGTTTTAGACTTGGATTGGCCATGAATTTACTTAGTATACTGATAGAATAAGCTAGGTCAGTCCTTGTACATAGCATAATGTACATAATGCTTCCAACACCAACATCATAGGGTTAGTGAACCATTGCTTTCTTTTCATCCCCAGTCTTAGGACTCTTGCTAGACACCATTTGTAGGTGAGATCCTAAGGGAACAGAACTAGGTTTAGCTTGTTCCATGTTGAATTGGGCTAAAACCTTTTTGATATAGTTTCTTTGAGCAAGCCATAGTTTCCTTTCCCTCCTCTTTCCGATTATCTGCATTCCTAGGAGATTCTGTGCTTCTTCCAAGTCTTTCATCTCGAAGTGATTGTATAATTCAAAATTTTTTCCCTTGAATTTTGTTCAAGTCTCTTCCTATTATTATTTGGTCATCCACATAGACTAATATGAACACTACTTTAGTCGTTCCTAGATCCTTAAAGTATAGGCAATAATCACATGAGCTTCTAATGAAGTTCATACTAGTAACAACCTTTTGGAACTTCTTGTTCCATTGCCTAAGTGCTTGTTTAAGCCCATATAGGGATTTCTGAAGTAGACAAATATGGTCTAGCTTATTCTTGTCCTCAAATCCGACTGGTTGATTCATGTATATTGTTTTCTCCAGCTTTCCATATAGGAAAGTTGTTTAACATCCATTTGATGGATTTCCTAATCATATATAGTAGCTAGAACTAGAATAACTCTAATAGTTTTGAACTTGACTATTGGTGAGAATATCTCCTTGTAGTCAATTCCCTCCTTCTGTCTATATACCCTTTAGCTACAAGCCTAGCCTTATATATCCTAGGTTCTGCTTCTATTTCTCCTTCTTTCAGCTTGAACAACCATTTGTTCTCAATTAGTTTAACTTTAGTAGGTCTAGGCACTAAAGTCCAAGTCATGTCCATCATTACAGAAGAATATTCTTTTTCACAAGCTATCTTCCACTGTTTTGCATCATTACTTCTCATGTCTTCTTCATAAGTTTCAGGAGCCTTATATTCTATAGATTCAGCCATAAGACATGGAAAGTCAACCAAGTTTGAATCAGTACAACTCCTATTAAGATTTCTCTTTCTTGGTTGCCTATCTCTTGTGAGTTAGTAGTCTTGCAGATTTCTTTGAGGGTCATCTGTTGTTGTGTGTGGGGCTTCTTCTTCACCCTCACCTTCAATTTCTTTTATCCTTTGTTGATGTATAGTTCCTTGCATAGGTTCCATATTAAGAGATTGAGCTCTGCCATCTTCTTCAGTTTCTGGTAGCACATAGAAAGAAACTGAGTTGTTCAGTGATCTTAATTGCTCCTGAACTTCCTTTTGGAGGTTTGAATTTGAGAAGTTCCTATTCAACAGAGGAAATTCGTCTTCCTTGAAGATTACATCTCTATTTATAATAGTTTTGAAGCCTCCCTTTTGAACTAGTAAGATCTTATAACCTTTGACTCCCTTTAGATAACCTAGGGATACTCCCTTAATTGCTTTAGGTTCCAGCTTTCCTTCCTTTTGATGTGCATAAGCAACACATCCGAAACTCCTTAGGTGAGTTAAGTTAGGTTTCTTACCATTCTACACTTCTTGTGGAGTTTTGTAATCATTTGCAGAAGTAGGGAACCTATTAAATAGATAGGCTGCTGCCTTAATAGCCTCTCCCCATAATGTGTGTCAGTAACCTAAAAAAAGTAGCATACACCTAGTCTTTTCTAGGAGTGTCCTATTAAGTCTCTCAGCTGCACCATTCTACTGGGGTGTAGCTCTTATTGTTTTATGTCTTAGGATACCTTTCTTGATACAATATTCTTCAAACTCTTTATTGCAGTACTCTAGTCCATTGTCATTCCTTAAGCATCTAAGCTTCTTTCCAGTCTAATTTTCCATAAGTTTATGCCATTTTATGAAGATTTCTAATGCTTCATCTTTTCTCTTCATCAGATATACCCAGAATTTTCTAGATTTGTCATCTATGATAGACATAAAATATAAGTTCCCTTCTGCAGTAGATACTTAAGCTGGCCCCCAGAGATCACTGTGAGTATATTCCATTATCTCTGTAGCTCTCTGTGCTCCCCTTTGGAAACTGGATCTGTGATGCTTTCCTAGCACACATGATTCACATAACTTTAGCTTCTTTAGGTCTTATTTAGGAATCATTCCTTATTTAGAGAGGTGGAAAATACTTTTGTTCCCTACATGGCCCAAGTCATGGTTCTTCTTTTCAGTAACTTGGTTGACATTAGTAGAGCCAATAACATAGTACAACCCATCTTTTTCAACTCTTTTGATTATGACTTTACCATCTTTTAGGATTTCTTTGAGTCTATCCTTAGATCTAATCTGAAAACCTTATTTGTCAAACATGCTTTTAGAAATCAGATTCCTCTTTACTCTAGGCACAAATATGAAATTAGATAGATTCTCTTCTTCACATCAAAAGTGTTAATGGGGACATTCCTAATCCCTTCTATCCTTTACTGCCCAGAATCTGCCATTTTTACTTTGGTAGTGACTAGTTCAAATGTTGTGAACCAGTCTCTATGAGGAGTCATATATATAGTACAACCTGAGTCGAAGATCCATTCCTACTTAGATCTTTACGCTCTTCAGTGACTGCCAAAATCTCATCACCACTTGAATCTTCTAGCACTTTGTGTAGCTTTATCCCTTTTCTTTTTTTTGCAGTCCCTTACAAAACGTCCCTCCTTATCACAGTAAAAACACTTCTTACCTTTTCCCTTTTTCTTCTTTTCGTCACCTTCCTTGGTGTGCTTATCCTTTCCACTTCCCTTCTGCCAATTCCCTTTCTTAATATTCCTCTTATGTGACTTCTTGTCATGATTGTTTTCTACAAACGTTACTTCTGCTTCTTTCTTGAATGGATTAATATCCACTATTTCTTCCGTTAGTGAGTCTAATACCCTCTTAATAGTGAGGAATTCTCCACTAGCATGCTTAATCACCTTCTTAAATACATTGAATTCAGAAGGTAGTGCCTTTAGAATCACTATAGCTTGATGCTCCTAAAAAATCTTTTCATCTGTAGCTTCTAAGTCTTGTACTAACTTAAAGAAATAGTCTAGGTTATCGTTAAGAGAGACAGATGTCTTCATCTTGTAGTTAGTAAGATTGTGTAGAAGAGTCATCTTGTTAGGAAAACATCTCTTTGCATAAATTTCACCAAGTTTAAGCCACAGCTTCTGTGCAGTGTTACAATTTTGTACTTGTCTTATCACAACTGGTTATAAGTGAAGCATTAACTTGCAATGTGCAAGTCTTTGCATCTTAAATCTTTTTATCGGATCTTTTCCTTAACAATGAAGACATCCATTTCTTTTCCTACCATTTTGACTGTAGTTTAAATAAATAAAAGATGATTTTTATTTACAGAAAAACTTGATGATCCTTGATGCTTTGAGTAGCCAAGAAATGCCTATGAGGTTTTGAATAGCTCTGATAACACTTCTGTTAGGATAATTGTGTTGCACTGTTGCTTTATACTGTAAAGACTGATAAAGATGAAGCTCAAAAATGAAATTTGTCAACCATATTGCCTGTCGAGTAGCTTCATAATAAGCCACATACTCTGCTTCCATAGTTGAAGTTGTTGTAAATGTTTGTTTAACATTTTTCCAAGATACAACTCCTCCACCAAGCATAAAGATATATCTTGATGTGGATTTGTGATCATCAGGACAACCACCATAATCATAATCAGGATAACTTATCACCTCAAGGTGATCAGACATCTTGTAAGTGAGCATGTAATCTTTAATACCTTGTACATATCTTAGAACTCGTTTCACAGCTTGTCAATGACCCATACCAGGGTTGCTCAAGTATCTCCCAAGTACACTAACAACAAAAGCCATATCAAGATGTGTACAAACTTGAGCATATATAAGACTACTAACAGCAGAAGCATATGGGACCTTTTCCATCTCTGACTTATCTTTATCATTTTGAGGACACTAGCTATTGGAGAGTTTGTCAGCCTTTTGGATGGGTACATTGTAAGGATTACAAGTCTTCATGTTGAATCTATTCAAGATCCTGTCAATTTACCTTTTCTGAGACAAACCAAGAACACCACGAGATCTATCATGATGAAATTCAATGCCCATAACAAAAGAAGCATCACCAAGATCTTTCATATCAAAATGAGTTATCAATGTGTGTTTAGTCTTAGAAAGAAAACCCATACTATTACTGGCTAAAAGAATATCATCAACATATAAGACAAGAATAATGGATTTTCTCTCACTATTTTCAAATAAATGCATTGATTAACAACATATTCTTTGAAGCCAATGAAGAAAACTATTTGGTCAAACCTTAAGTACCATTGTCTGGAGGCTTGTTTCAGCCCGTAAATGGATTTTCTCAATTTGTATGCTAAGTGTTCCTTACCTTTCTCAACAAAACTAGCAGGTTGATTCATGAATACGTCTTCATACAAATCACCATTTAGGAAAGCAGTTTTCACATTCATTTGATGGAGCTCCAAATCAAAATGAGCAACCAAAGCCATCACAATACGTAATGAATCTTTAGTAAAGACCGGGGAAAAAGTCTCTTTATAGTCTATACCTTCCCTCTGGTTATACCCCTTTGCAACAAGTCTGGCTTTGTACTTTTCCATCTCTCCTCTAGCATCACGTTTAGTCTTAAAAACCCCTTTACACTCAACAGTTTTACAACCACTAGATAATCCCACCAAATCCCAAATGCCATTCATACTCATAAAAGCCCACTCATCTTCCATGGTTGCCAACCATTGTGAACTACGAGAACAAGAAATGGCATCCTGAAATGAAATAGGATCTGAGTCTTTAACTAAATTGAATTCATGCTCCTCTAAGTAAATATAATAGTCTCGGAATTTAGAAGACTCAGTGGATTTAGGAATCCTTTCAAATCTCCTAGGTGGAGCTACAACCACATCTGGGACTTGATTATCAATGCCAACCTATTGAGGAATATCAACATCATTTCTTGGATCAACCATATCATTATGAATAAGCGGAGACTGAATTGCTTCAGGATGAAAAACAATAGGTGTAGGAACAACAACACGATCCTCTCTGAAATCAATAACATGTCTTTCATTATGTTTTATGTCCCCTTCAAAATAGACAACCCGATCTGATTCAATGACTCTAGTAGTGTGATTGGGACAATAGAATCTTAAACCTCTTAAGCCAGTATAATAACCAATAAAGTAACTTGAAATAGTTATAGGATCAAGCTTCCTCAGCTGAGGATTATAAGTCCTTACCTCAGCCTTACAACCCCAAACATGGAAGTGCTTCAAACTAGGCTTCTTTCTTGATATAAGATCAAAAGGAGGCTTTAGTATAGATTTACAAGGCACATGATTGAGAACATAAATAGCAGTCCTCAAAACGTCCCCTCATAAGAACTCTAGTAAGGTGGAGTGACTAAGTATGCACTTAACCATGTCTATGAGAGTATGATTTCGTCTCTCTATAATCCCATTTTGTTGAGGAGTGTCAGGCATGGTATATTGTGCTTTAATTCTACAATCTTGCAAGTATCTAGCAAAAAGGCCAAGGTTTCTACTAGTTTCATCATACAGACCATAATACTCACCACCTCTATCAGATCTTACACATTTGATCTACTTCTTATGTTACAATTCAATAACATTTTTTAGTGATTTAAAAGCATCCAAGAATTCAGATTTCTCATGCAACAATTCAATCTAACCATACCGAGAAAAATCATCAATAAAGGTGATGAAGCACCTGTAGCCTTTCATGGCAATAGGAGTAACGAGTCCACAGATGTCTGTGTGAATTATCTATAATGGTTCCTCCTTCCTAGTTATTTTCTCCTTTCTTACTTTAGCTGTAAACTTCCATTTTATGCAATCAACACAAGTGTCAAAATTAGAGAAGTCCAGATCATGCAAAATAGCTTCTTTATCCTCTCTATTCTCTCCTTAGAGATATGTCCTAATCGTTTATGCCGTAACATAGAAGATTTTTTAGTAACTCTCCCACGTTTCTTTCTAACAATAACATTAACATCATCATTTGGTCAGTCAAAATGAGAAGAATTAGCAATTAGCATAAGCAATCCATCACGTATAATTGTAGAACCAACAATAGTAGAATCATAGTACAAAACAACACTATTATTGATTATATGGAAAATGTATCCACAACTGTGTAAAATAGAAACTGAAATCAAATTCCTTCTCATAAAAGGCACATAAATAGTATCTTTCAAAAGCAAATCATGTCCACTACCCAACTTCAAGGAAACTACTCCTATGTGCTCAATATTAACATTAAATCCATCTCCTAATTGCATCATCAACTCCCCTTTATTTGGCCTCCGCCTACTTTTGAACTCTTGCAATGAGTTTGTTACAAGAATAGTGGCACCAGTGTCTAACCACCATTAATTAGGAGGAATATCAACAAAATTTGATTCAAAACAGACAAAGAGTTGAGGTATACCTTTTTTCTTTGCCAACCACTTCTTAAACTTAACACAGTCATGCTGCCTATGCCTATGTTCACAACAAAAGTTACAGTTTCCATTAAAAACAGGCTTGGGCTTAGCACCAGAACTCTTACCAAGCCCAGAAGGTAATGCAGGTTTATCATTCCCCTTCTTAAACTGAGGCTTACCCTGTTCGTTTCTATAAAATTTGTTGTTATCACCACTCTTGTGAGAAGTGTGATGAATACTGTGGGACTTTCACTTCTTCATAGTATGCTTCTCTTGAATAAGAATGGAAATCAATTCATCAATGCTCCATTCATCTTTTTGAGCATGGTAAGTAGTCTTGAGAACATCAAACTCAGGTGGAAGAGATTCAAACACCTGCCAGATCAGATAATCTTCTCCCAGCACAACTTTCATGGACTTCAACTTGTTATACCAGTTCACAAGCTTCATTACATGCTCACGAACACCATCCACACCATCATACTTGGTCTTAGACAGAAAAGACAAGTAATTAGGCTTTTCAATCTTATCAAAATTTTGGACTTTTTCACTAACAGCCTTGAGATAAATTTTGGCATTATTAGTTTCAGTGATGCTCTCTTTAATAGTCTTCTTCATTGTATACTTGATGGTCATCAAACAGACCTTGTTAGAATGAGCCCACTTATCATATTTAGCTTTATCTTTAGCGAAAGTCTCAGCAGTGGGTTGTGTGGGCTCATCCTCAAGGAGAGCAACATCAATATTAGAAACAGCTAAAAACATATTCAAAGATTCAAGCCAGTCCTCATAATTGGTCCCATTCAGGTTAACCAAAGAATTCAAAGCTAGAAATTGATACAATGCAGGGAGATTTTATCAAATATATCTACATATAGTAAAATTGGGCAAACAATATAGTTGGGTTCTCATGCAATTGTAATCCTACCTAAGGGTCCCGAATTACAACATAGATCACCCAGAACATTAAATTATGCCCTAAAGCTAATATCAATAAGATACTGAAAACTTAAAGACATAATTCAATGAATTAAACAAAGTATTAGAAACCACGTTGATAAAGACAAACCGATAGGGTAAGTGTATCATTAATATAGTATCTAATGTATGCCTAATAACAACATCACAATAGCATTTTGTACTAATTGGTCTCACGATAGGCAAGCTCACAATTACACAAAGTGAATAAGAATAGTCCATATAACATATCCCAAGATTGCCCCATAGGTTCCAGTTAGCACCACAATTACAAAATTAACCATATTAATCATATAATAGAACATTATATGCTAAAACTACATCCAATATTAATTTTAGTGCATAACTACATTAACACTAAGAGTACACAAGACCCCATAAGCCCAAAAAATAGCAGAAACAAGTATAAAATTTTAAAAATAAAATTCGTAGAGTACATTATATTTTTATTAATATTAAAATTCGGGAAAAAATAAAATTAAATATTTCTATTATTTAAAAAATCAAGAAAAATACCATAAATTAGAGCTGGGCCTCCATGTGCCACCCCTGCTTGTGGGGAAAAATCAGTCGAGTCGAGCTGCGTCTTCTTCACCCGAAACCTTGGAATTCGGGTCGTTCGACCTAATTCACAGCCCGATTAAAAAAATGACCATAACTTGCTCAATTTTGATCCGTTTTCAATGAAATTGGTGTCATTAGATTCATAATTTAATGATCTATCAAAGCCCTCAATCAATTTCACTAAAAGGCTACTGAAAAAATTCAAAAAAATTCAAAAAAGAATGTTTTATGGTTTGCGTTTTTGAGTTCTAAGTTTTAAAAAACAGGAAATTCAACAAACTTACCACACGATTTGACACCAAACCGAAACAAATCAACAATAACAAAACAAATTTCACAGAAAACAAATTAACAAAAAGCAAAAAAACCAACAAACAGAACTCATATTCCATGAAAACCAACATCTAATCTTAAAAATTACCCAAAATTAGTAGTCACAATTAGGGTTAATTATGCTCTGATACCAATTGAAGAATAAATTAAACTAACCCTATGATTGCAACATACTAGATTCAAGAATTGGATGGATAAATACCCGAAAATTGAGGAACAATTAAGTCCATTGTCGTTTTCTATGAAGCGGAGCGACAAATATGTAGAGGATTAACTACTTGTTATTAAGACTAAACGTGATGCTAGAGGATTGAAGAATAATTTAAACTAACCTTATGATTGCAACATAGTAGATTCAAGAATTAGATGCACAAATACATGAAAATTGAGGAACAATTGAGTCCATTGTCGTTTTCTATAAAGTGGAGCGATAGAGATGCAGAGGATTAACTACTACTATTCCAAACCCTGATTAGAAAAAAAATAAAAACCTTACAGTTCTCAATGAGGCAACTTTATTTTAAGGTTGGCTAGCAGTAAGGCCTCCAATGCATTGCAAAACATAGGTCAAGCCTACCCATTATAGCAAGCCCATGAACACAGGTCTAATGAGTACCATTTACATCTAATTAATCGAGGTTTGCACAAAAATTGTGTTTATTGTTTATTATTCTAGTCTATAAAATTAATGATAAAATTCTAACAATAAGTTCTCATAGGCTCTATTTTTGACTTCTAATCTTTTCCATCTTTTAGCTCTATCTATTGACTTCCCGCTCTTCATCTGTATTGCTATTTAGTAAAACTTTAAGGGTAACCTTCTTGATCTTCACCTTCTCTTTTACATCTTCATTTCACCGCCAAGACTCCTTACCACCCCTAAGTCATTTATAAACTCCTAATGTCTGTTTAGCTACATTCTTTAAAAGAACTGCTACTCCCTCCCACATCTAATTAGCATGTCCTTCTAGTTTCCATTCTTCTCTAGATATTGCTTTGTCCCTAAGTTGTTCCATAATGTCCCCTTTTAAATTCCACCATCTAACTTTATTGCACCTTCAAGAACTACTCTTCTTTCTCCAATCCTTAATTATAAGATCTATGATCAATAATCAATGTCAAGTTAACAAGCTTGCATTAGGTGTCACCTTGCAATCCTTGTAATTGGGTCAATTGCTTCGCCTTATGAAGAAGTATTAGATTTGAGTCTTCGTGGTTCTACTACTACAAGTTACCAAGTGCTCCTTTTTTTATTAAAGAATGAGTTGGCTACCATCAAATGAAATGCTACCAAAAAGTCTAACAAAGCCATCCCACTATCATTCCTATCTACATACTCAAAATAGCACAAGAATACCCATCCATGGTTGCCCCTATATGGCCGTTAAAATATCCTTTTAGATTAACTTTATAATTAAGGGGAATCTATTGAATCACCACATCTAACTCTTCCCAAAATTGATGCTTAAATTGTTATTCCAATCTTACTTAGGGTTTATAATCACACACTACATTGAAAACGATATCTTTCACTATAATTTTTAAGGACAAAATACTATCATTAGTCCCCTTTACCCTTGTAACATGATGTATGAGTTCCTTGTCACGACCAAGATACCTACACCATTATGTTTCCTCGAACACCTTCAATTCCCAAGTTTGAACCCGTATATCCTTTTTGCTTTAGGTCTATCTACTTTGTCTCCTTAATACACTTTATATGAATCTTATATTTATCTAAAATATCCACTAATTCCAATGACTTTCCTGTAAGAGTCCTGATGTTCCAAGAACCTATCCATAATCTGTCAACTTCTTCTCTCCTACTAGTCCCAAAACTCATCGAAGGACTAGCCTTAATGCTATCATAAAAAGTCGAAGCAACCATACCTATATTAACACCCAACATAAGCTATACAAAAAAAAGCACAACAAGGCCTTGGATGATGCTAAGACTACTCGACAAAAGAAACAATGACAAGAGCTTTAAAAAAACCAAATAAAAGGGATAAAAGAAAGAAAAACCCTATAGGAACAGAAACTCAAATAAGTTACACTAATATAAACCTATGAATTAAATAGCAACAATTAAAAAAGAAGAATGAAAGCAACAAAAAAGGTAACAATGAAGCCTCTTGTCAATATAATGATATTCATTAGTAGTAATAATCACAAATAGATAAAATAAGGGAAAATTAAAAACAAAACCTAATTAGAATTAATTTATGTGATTTTCCTAGAAAGTGGAATGACTTTCTAGTTTTCTAGTATCTATCCAAGATAAAGAATAAGAAGTTAACTTTTTGTATGGTGAAGAAGATAGTTTCTAAACAAAAAGTAAACTAGAACCTCCAAATGAGAAAGTTTGAAAATAATTGCAATAGATCTAAAGCATGACCAAAAACAATACAAAGAACCTCGAAATACCATCTCTAAATCTTTTTCAAGAAAGAGAAAGAAAATTTTCTTTTTTGATACAATTTAGAAACAATTGTATGGTCTCATATTGATGAAACAAATGTAGAGAACATTAATCCTCAAACCAAATTCGTTATTTTCTTTCTCAAACTAAAGACGAACGATGCTCACCATGGAAAAAACTAGTTTAAAGAAATCAAAACCCAAAATGAAAAAAGAAAACGAGGTTAAAATGATAATTTAGATGAGGAAAGTTACGAGTAAGCACAATAGATCTCTAAAAACTAATACAAAGTATAAGCTTAGAAAAAAATTGAGCACTTTGGAATCAAAATAAACAAATCAGTTTGCTCTAACGTTTAGTAGAGGCAATGAACCCCGAATAAATATTCAAGAACTAAAAATCTCATAGCCTATAATCTTGTTTAGAAGTTACCATTAGAACCTACGTTTAGTGAGTGAAACTGCTATAGATCGATGGGACTTAACGGTAGTTTGTGGAAAGTTGCCTTTTTATATGTTCCAAGGGGTCTATACTAAACTTACTTGCTATAAACTAATAGGAGGAAGGGGAAACGCTTCCCACGTGCATGCCGATCGGAGGAGAATAGTATGACACAGTCGAATATTATGGTAGTAGTTAATTGTCAGAGTGAGTTGACTACTTCGAGCTCAAACTCTTCCGCTACTAGTACTGCCTACTATTGTTGATTGTTTTACAAATTTCTTACGTTGCAATAAATTATATATGTAAAAACAATTTCATAATCGCAAGATTAACTTAGTTTTGATAATATGATCGTAATCGTAGTTATAGTTGTAGTTAAAAAATTGAAATTTTTGGTTATGATTATTAATTTATTGATTGATGAAGGTGAGCAATCCCTGTTAAGGAAAAAAATTGACCAATAGAATAAGGAAGGACACTACAATTTTCTTTAGGCTAATAACGAGCTACTAGATGATAAAAAGAAGTGTGCTCAGGCTGCGTTAATGGACAATTGTGTCAGTTTTGGGCATTGGAGCTGCCTATTAGGATGCTTTACAATTTCAAAAGATTTGGACCCTGTTTGACAATCAACTAATTGCATTAGTTGTTAGCTGATAGTTGATTTAATCAGCAGATTGCATTAGCTATTTGTTAGAGATGTTTAGTAAAATTAGCTATTTAGTATTAGTCGTTTATGTGGAAAATAACTTATGAGGACATGACTTTAAAAAAATTATAAGAAAAACCAATTTACCTTGTCCCTGCAAAATTTATTTTTAACCCTTCCCATTAGTCTAAGTATGTTCAATCATGTCTAAGAGGTCGTGTATTGGGGCTGAATGCATCAAAATAAAAGTTATTAATTGATGTATTAATTTACATATAATTATT
>JANSVA010445940.1:0-17219 GCA_025504915.1 Erythroxylum reticulatum | reverse complement strand
TTAAAAATTTTGAGGACTATTTTATAAATTTAAAAAATTTCCCGAAACGGTATCCGGTACCAACCGGTACCGGTACAGTTCCGTTCCAGAGCTCAATCCGGTACCGAACCCGGTACGGTATTCATAACATTGCTTTAAAATGCTTAAAATCCTAAAGTGTCTTTTAATTAATTTAATAGAGATTAAATTTATTTCAATTCCTAATAAAATTGAAAAGTGTTTTATTAATTTTTGAAAATTGTTTTCAAAGGAATTTTTATTAGGAAAGGTTTTGGAATTTAATTTAACTTTTAAAGAGTTAAATTATTAAATTAAATTTATTATTAAATCAACAATTAGAATCAAGCCAAAGTTTTAACTAATTTCTTTCATAATTAGATTATGTTTGAAATTATAAATATAATGAGATTATATTATTTTGATGAGATTGGAAAATTTTGGAATTTTAAATCCCTCAATAAAAATATTAAGTATACGTTATGAACATAATAGTTGTCTTCCATTATTTGAGGATAAAACCAGAATTTTGTTTATTGTTTGACCTATTGAGTAAACTCAAGATCACATTAACTCGGATATGTTTTATCTTAAATTATTGAGTTTCTCTTAACTAAAATACGGCACATGAAAAATTAATGAGAGACAAGAAAAATGTGTCTCATGCTCATGCATAATGTTAGCATACACGCACGTGAATCTGAATTTTTGCACACATTAAAATGACTGCACGTGCATTCATTGACATTCCGGGTATAATTGATTATAAATGTTCTTATATGAGAATTGTGAATTATTTGTATTGAAAACCGAATTGGAGAAGTATAAATAGTTGGATTAAAATTTTGGTGAATTTTAAGAGAAATTTTCGAATAATATTAGGTATACTGGCCTAGGAAAAATGCCAAGTTGCAGATAAATTGATGAATAAAATAGAAATAATGATTAAATGATATTGAAGAAATTTCATAGATGTTTTTGGATTTATCGAGAAAATGATATTGAAAATTTGGAGACAATTGAAGTAAAAATTGGGAGACAAATGGACTTATTATTAAGAGTTATGTAGTAGCATAAGTGAAAGGCATTGGTATTTATTTTATGTGGTAAGTGTCATGACATGTGTCATGACACTTACCAAGCATTTTAACCCACATTTATTTACATGTATGAAAAGACCATCTTCATTTTATCATGCCTTTCATTTTCACAAAATGCTCTCGTCTTCTTCATCTCTTTTTCTCTCATAATCCACCCATCAACGTTGAGCTTTTGTATCATCCTTTACCGTACCACTTCAACACTTTGTCATCTTCTTTATGTTGATAAAAACCTAAACTATTCCACCTCATAATGCTTGGAGGCTAGGGTTATTTGAAGAATTGAAGAAGCTTTGGAGCTAAACATGTAAGTTAAATTTTGCTCTTCGTAGGTTGCCTAAATAGAAGCATATATGATGAGAGAAGGTGATACAGGAGTAAAATATATGTGTAGAAAATTGATAATGAATGGATACATGTATATATTCTATTTTTGGGTTAATGATCAAATATAGATCATGATTTTTTGTGATTGAAATTGAAATGAAATGGAAGTAGGAATGAAGAGAAAATATTGAGGAAATAAGCTAGAACAGATAGACTAAGAAAAAGAGATGATTTAAGATGTAGAGATGAATGAGAGTTAGAGATGAACATCATTGAAGTGTGCTGGACATGTATAGATGTTGTGTTTCCACTGAACATGCATCTGTATTTTTGCCATATCTTGGCCTATAGACATCCAAATGGGATGATTTTAAGTTCATATTAAACTAAAGATGTATGAATATATTTTTCATGAAGTAATTGAAATTGAATTCTGTCTTTAAGAGTTTCAAAATTTAGCTCGAAGTTGAATTTGTGGATTCTATTGTGGTTTGGAATAGTCTAAAGGGTTTTCAGAATAGCTTTCAAAATATCGAACCAAATTGCATGAAATTGGTTTCATTTGAAACTTAATACATAAAAGCACAACTGTTTAGAAAAGTGTTTTGCATAAATCCTTTATTTTCCTTGTCAAAATTTCCTTGAAAATTTGACCCGAAGGTTTATTTTAGAGAAGAAGAGACTCTACAGTACTTGAAATTGGAGAAGAAAATAAGGGGTTGCACAATCGTGCTTCTGCACAATCATGACTTCTTGGAGAATTCTGGAAAAGCAAGATCATGCACAAGCATGATTGTGACTTTTCTTATCCAACTTGAATATCACGATCGTGACATTGAATGCTTGCTGAAGTGGACTGATCTGAACATCCTTCACTCTTTTGATCATAAGTTCTTCTCCCGACCTCCAAATGACATGAGACTTGAAACATTGTACTAGTAACACATTGATATTCACTTTCAAAGAAAATTGTAACCATATGAAATCATTTGTTAGAGATTGATTGATATAATTGGGACGGAATTGAAGAGGAGTTTTGCAAAATTATAACTGGAATATTATCATTGAACATGCTTCAGTATTTTAGGTATAACTTGTTATGTAGTTATCGAAATGGAGTTATTATTAATTTATATTAAAATAGAGACATATATCTATAATTGTTATGAAGAAATCAAATTCCAGTTCTGTCTCCATGGTTCCAGAATCTGACTTGAAGTTGGATATAGAATACTATTATAGTTAAGGGATAGTACGATTTATTTGGAGTATAAATTTTGGAGTATTGATCCAAATTGAATGATCTTGGTTTTATTAGAAACTTAAGACAATAAGGAACATTTTATTAGAAGAAAGGTTTGCTAAATTACATCATTTTCATTGTCTACTTGATCATGGAAAATAGATTTGAAGGTTTGGAATTTTGGAGAATTTATAAGAAAGAATGAGAGTTTAGATATTGTATGATCATATAATGTGAGAATAACAATAGTGAATGAATTATTGGTATTAAAGTGCCAAATTCGTGTGTATAATGGAGACGTAGGGTTTCATATGATTGAAGTTGTGAGTCAAGAAAAGGAGTAATGTGTATCCAGTAAAAGTGAATGAAAATTTGATTTTTATTAGAGCAAATAATGCTAAAATGAAATGACAAGTAATTGAGATATAAAATGAGAATGAGCATAAGATATGAAGTTTGATAAAGTACTTGGGATTGTCATTGAGCATGCATTACACGTATTCCATATACACAGTTGTGCATGAATAAATGCTTATAATTGTATCATTATTAATGTCTGTGCAATGTGTATCTTACGTAAATGGGTTGTGCAGCTAAATGTTCACATTCAGTCCTTCCCAGAATTCGGAAGCAAATGCTAATCTGGAGCATATTATGAGTAAACCTAGATGGTCTCATTTCGTTGTTTGTTTTGTTTGAAGTTTTGTATTGATTGACTACTGAATGCTCATATGAATGTGATTGATTGTGTTGAATTCCGAACAAAAGGTCTGATGATTGTGAAATTTGGATGAGATATTGAAGTGCTACTTGCATTTGAATGTGACGAACTAAATGTTTCATGATATGATTGATTGAAAATGTGAGATGCATTCCATACATAAATGCATGATCAGATAATGGGAGTTGTGACAGAGTAGCCACCAATTAGAACTTAAATCTCAAAGTGTGAAAAGAGCTTTGAGCTCAGAAAGTGACTCAAATCCTCAGGTTCAACATTTAATGAGCCCAATATGGGACAGTTTAGGCACTCTGTCACAACAAAGTAATAAATGGAAAGTTGATCCCATGTGCACTGCATATGCATAATACAAATGATATAAGTGTATTGAGCGTGAAATGTGAAGTGATGTGAATGTGAATTATGTGTTATATGATTGGGTGAGCCATCGATGATAGTTACTCATTGAGTTTGCAAAACTCACCTAAAATTTGCAAATATTTTTTAGGATTAAAAGAATACCCCGTTAGGCAAACGAGAGTATACCTACAACATTCAAGTAAGGGATAGAGGACGAGATTAGTTCGTGTCTGCATGGTATTTCTTTCATTTTGTATGGAATTGTATATTCTACATTTTTTGTATCAAATTATATATTCCAAAAGTTTTGTAAAAAGGTGTATATGATTTATTTTGTAATGTATTGACATTATGATTGTGAGTGTTTTGTTTCTAGAATGGGCCCTAGTGATTAACGAAATTCTAATGATTCGAAAAATGTTTATGGAATAAAGTGGGCCCTATTTGATGATTGATTTCTGCATACTATGTTTGTAGTTTCAAAAGAAATTTTGTACTAAGTTTTGACTGATTGAGTGTTCTAGCACGCCACCCTCGCGAGGCATGGACTCAGATATCAAGCAGGATGTCGGGTATGTGTCTTATAGGAGTGGGGTGTTACAAAAATTGTATGATTTGGATAAGTAAACTCATGATCATATAAATTTAGAAACAAGTAGGAATAATATATTTAATATATTTTGGCAAAAGTTGTCACCTATTGGTACTAGGAGTCATATGCGATGTGATTGAAGTTGTTTTCTACCTAATTTACTTTTAGTTGGTTTGTTGAGCAAACTCAAGATCAATTAATTTTAAATAGGATCCCAGCCTACTAAAAAATTGTTTGATAATTTTTCGATATAATAGTGAGGGCTATTATTTTGTAGAAAATAGTGGGAGTAATCAAATAATTTTGAAGTCCTTATTTTATTTGATTTTTGGATATAAACTAATTTATGCTCCTTTTATGTTTTTTCGGTTATTAAATTTGAAGATGAGTATCGACTTGACATTAAAGAGCATATTGGATGCTAACAAGCTGACTGGACCCAAATTTTCAGATTTGCTGCAAAACTTAAGAATAGTTCTTACGCAAGAGAAGAAATTGGATGTTCATGATACTCCTGCTCTATATGAAGCTTGTTTAGATGCTACTAATGAAGAATGGGAGAAATGTCAACATCATATTGATGACGTTTAACAAGCTACATGTGTGATGTTAGCTTGCATATCTCCTGAACTTCAGAGGAAACATGAGAATATGGATGCACCTACTATGATACTGCATCTTAAGAGTTACTTGGTGCACAAAGTAGGGTGGAGAGATATCAAATCTCCAAGGTATGCAAGATGACAAAAGGATCTGCAGTCAATGCTCATATGCTGAAGATGATTGGGTATATTGAAAAATTGGCCCAATGAGGTTTTATCATGGACCACGCTGCAGTCTCTGAGTTTGAGCTTTTCATAGTTCATCATAAACTTCAACATAAATAGAAGGACATGACACTATTTGAACTGTTGAATATGCTTAAGATTGCGGAAGGGTGCCTTAAGAAGGAACTCAGTTCTGTACTTGTTGTTAGTTCTTCTAAAAGCAAGAAAAGGGCTTTAAGAAGAATAATAACAAGAAATAGAAGGCTTCTACTAATATAGTAAAAGCCAAAGGAGGTGTCAAGAAGAAGAGTAATGACAAGGGAACATGTTTTCATTGTGGAGTCAACAAACATTGGAAGAGGAACTACCCATCTTATCTTGCTATCCTAAAAGATAAAAGGATTAAGGAAGCTGTCTCTTCAGGTATGTTTACGATTGAGATCAATCTTTCTACTTCTGTTCCACATTCTTGAGTATAAGATAATGGTTGTGGTTCTCGCTTGTGTAATAACATGTAGATGTTAACAAGGAGTAGATCATTGAAGAAAAGCCAAGTGGACCTACGAGTTGGTAATCAAGCAAGAGTTGCTGCATTAATTGTAGGGACTTGTAGTTTAGCTTTTCCTTCTGGCCTTATATTAGAACGTGATAATTGTTATTATGTTCTTGTTATTACAAGAAACATCATTTCTATTTCTTATTTAGATTTGAATGGATTTGTCTTTATAATTAAGAATAGCAGTTGTTCTTTTTATAAAGATGATGTTTGTTATAGATCTAGATTACTTACAAATGGTTTGTATGAGTTAGATCTAAAAAGGTCAATTCTTAACATAAATAGTAAGAAAATTAAATTAAGTAACCAAACTCCATTTTATTTATGGCATTGTAGGTTAGGTTATATCAATGAAACTAGAATCATAAAATTGCATAAAGAAGGATATTTGGATCCTTTTGATTATAAATCATATGAAATTTGTGAATCTTGATTGTTAAGAAAGATGACTAAACTACCCTTTAAGGGAAAGGGACAACGTGCTAGTGATTTACTAGAATTAATATTCAAATGTATATGGACCTATATCCACAAATGCTAAAGGTGGATACTGGTATTTTATTACGTTCACAGATGACCATTCTAGATATGGTTATGTGTACTTGATGAAATAAAATTCTGAATCATTTGAAAAGTTCAAAGAATTTAGACTAGAGGTAGAGAAATAACCTCTCAAAAGTATTAAGACACTTAGATCATACCGAGGTGGTGAATACATAGCCCATAAGTTTATTGTGGTTACTTAAAAGAGAATAGGATTCTCTCACAATGGTCTACTCCTGCAACTCCATAATATGATGGAGTTTTTGAGAGGAGAAATCGTACACTATTAGATATGGTACATTCCATGATGAGTCATGCATTTGGGGATACGCAGTTAAAACTACAATATGTCTTCTAAATCGAGTTCCATATAAATCGATTGATAAGACATCATATGAGATATGGACTGGTAGAAGACCTGGATTATCAAACTTAAAGATTTTGTGATGTGAAGCTTATGTGAAGCATTCTATATCTAATAAGCTTGAAGCTAAATCAAATAAATGAAAATTTGTGCGCTATCCGAAAGAAAGTTTCAGTTATTAATTCTATCATCCTATTGAGCAAAAGGTGTTTGTCTCAAGACATGCTACATTCTTATAAAGAGAATTTATTCTAAAAGAAAGTAGTGGGAGTAAGGTTAAACTTAGAGAAGTTCAAAAACCACAAATTCACATCGACATGGAACAAAAACCTCAAATTGATACATATAATGTACAACTGAGAGTTTAAGAGACACATAGTCCGTGATGAATTAGTAGGATATGTCGTCCTCCCATTAGAATAGATCTACATATAGAGTATGGAAAGGATAACGTATCACTCATAGATGATGAGCTTACCACTTCTAAAGAAGCAATTGATTCTTTAAAATGGCAAGAAGCCATGAAATCTTAAATGAAATCCATAGACATTAACCAACTATGGACTTTGGTGAATGCACCTGAAGGTATAGTACCTATTGGATGTAAATGGATTTTTAAAAGAAAAACTGACATTGATGGAAATGTACATACGTACAAAGCAAGGCTGGTGACAAAAGGTTATAGACAAAAATAAGCAGTTGATTTTGTTGAAACTTTTTTGCCAGTAGTAATGCTTAAATCCATAAGGATTTTATTGGCTATAACAGCATACCATGATTATGAAATTTGGCAAATGGATGTCAAAACAACATTTCTCAATAGGAATTTGCAAGAGGATGTGTATATGACACAACTTGAAGGTTTTGAATCCAAAGAATTTCCTGATCGAGTATGCAAGTTGCAAAGGTCCATTTATGGACTTATGCAAGCATCGTAGAGTTGGAACACATGTTTTGATGAAACAATCAAAGAGTTTGATTTTATAAAAAATATGGATGAAACTTATGTTTACAAGAAGGTAAGTGGGAGTGCAGTCATTTTCTTAGTGCTTTAAGTGGATGACATATTGCTTATTGGAAATGATATTTCAAAGCTCCAATCTATTAAGAAATGGTTATCTAAGAAATTTTCCATAAAGGATATAGGAGAAGCAACCTATATTTATCTCAATCTTTGTACATAGATAAAGCGCTAAAGAGGTTTAGCATGGAGAATTCCAAAAGGGGATTCTTACCCATATCGTATAGGATTTCTCTCTCACAGAGTATGTGTCCACAGATATAAAAGGAGAGAGATAAAATGGATTGTATTCCACATGCTTTTAAAATTGGATCAATCATGTATGTGATGCTATGTACTAGACTAGATGTTGCTTATGCTTTGATCATAACAAGTAGATATCAAGCTAATCCCAGTGAGGGGCACTGGATGACTGTGAAAAACATCTTGAAGTATTTAAGAAGGATTAAAGATATTTTTCTGGTCTATAGAGGAGATGAACTGAGAGTTCAGGGTCATTCAAATGATAGTTTCCAGTCTGATCAAAATGATAGTAGATCACAGTCAGGATATATTTTTACTCTTTATGGTGGTGCATTTAGTTGCCAAATAGCCAACCATCATAGATTCAATGACTGAAACAGAGTACATTTCAGCATTAGAGGAGACAAAGAAAGTGATTTGGATTGAGAAGTTCATCACTGAACTTGGAGTGGTTCCTAGCATTGTTGAGCCTATAGTATTATATTGTGACAGCAATGGCTCTTTTGTGCAAGCAAAGAAACCTAGGTCTCATTAATGGTCCAAACATATACTCAATAAGTTTCACTTGATCAGCGAGATAGTGGAGCGGAAAGATAGCAAGTTTCCACTGAAGAGAATCTAGTAGATCCTCTTACTAAGCCATTATCTCAAAAGAGACATGATCATCATATGGATGGATATGGTATTAGATTCATAGGGGACTAGCTTTAGTGTACGTAGGAGATTGTTAGTTTATGCCATTGCAGCCAATCAATTGGATGCAAATTAATGTATGACATTATTTTTTATCAATGAAAAGGCTTTATTTATCTTTATTTATTAATTTAATTAATATTTTATATTTTAATAGTAAATATAAAATCCTTGGAATAATTATTGTTTAATTGAAATTATGATGAGATCATAATTATGAGATTCAATTTACACTTATGTGTTATTCCTAAATATTCCTAGTTGTAGTTTAATGAAGACTAGATATTGTTGAAACGATAAAACTAGCACACATTATGTTTCTTTCTTATGAAGAAAGTAATTGATCTCATAAATTAAAATATAAAGATACTTAAACTAATGTGTTGGTGATTATTAGAGAAACTGACTCAATTATGAGAATTCCAAATGGAATATTACTTATATGTCTATAGATTATCTCATAATGATGGTTGTATAATTGATCCTCAGACTTAAGATTACCAAGATATCTAGTATGGGAATTACTATGTTTTGATTAGAAATCGTCCTAGGATAATTTAGTCGATAGTAATGGTGTTGGAGTTATGTAAATATAATACCCTGGAAATCAAGTGTATTTATATATAACTTAATCTTCTTCCAGTTACTTTTG
Source organism: Erythroxylum reticulatum (assembly GCA_025504915.1). Taxonomy (NCBI): domain Eukaryota; kingdom Viridiplantae; phylum Streptophyta; class Magnoliopsida; order Malpighiales; family Erythroxylaceae; genus Erythroxylum; species Erythroxylum reticulatum. Next base: position 8,040 of record JANSVA010445940.1, on the reverse strand, counting down.
TAATGAAAAATATTTATTATTAATAAAACAAAAGAGTTTGGTTTTATTTGTATGAGCATTGTATATCTAGTCATAAGGTACCAAGATTCTTTTGTAAGTAATATACATATACATGGAGATGTATAGGAAATATGTATATTATTATAATCTAAATTAGTTGATTCACAGTTGAATAATCAAGTTGGTCGCTTGATTATGGTTTAGACTACAGTGTTACGATTTATCTCCGTGTAAGTAAAGGAGTTTACTTTAAGGAAATAATGAGTTTCATATCATGATAGTAGTTGACTATTAAAAATGGAATTATTAAATGAATCTGGAATACGTATGTTTTTAAAGATTAAAGTAGGTCGTTTCTTTAATCTTAAAACATACACTTTAGCATTATTTTATTACGAATCACAATCTTGATGAATGGTTAACTCATATGTGTTTCATTATAATTCTTGATATGATCATAATGTATTTTTACAAAGTATCAATCTAGTGTCTACATGTTGGAATTATTAATTGAAACATGTATCATGGAACATTCACTCAAATAAAGAGTTTATGGTGATATCATCACTTCTATATATTTTACAAATATCGGTGATAAAACTAGCGCCAGTAGTTTGATGGACTAGCTACTCATCAAGTCTTAATACTAAGATGAGATGTTGTGTACTAATCACCTTATAGAGTAAAGCGAGAGATCTAGAAGGAAAAACCAATTAAGGGCAAAATGGTAATTTTACCATTTATTGTGCAAATGGCTATAATAAGGTTCATAATAGAGTTTGCAATTGGACATCTCATTTGAAACATGTGATCTCATAATATTTAGAAATTCAAAAGTTCAGCTAATTATCTTTAGTGGAATGACATTTGGTTAATAAGCTGAAATTAATTCTAATGAAATTAAATTAATTTTGAACTTATTGGAGCTTAAATATATAAGTCCAATTAGATTCCCCTTTGGCTTTTAGGAAAGATTATCAAGCAAAGTAACAAATATAAATAGAGGTTACCGAAAAGAAAATAAAAAGGAAAGGACTGAATTAGATTCGGAATAATAATACCAGAACAATTTAATTAAGAGTTAATTAAATTGGGTTTTAAGCCTACGATTAAATGATAAGCTTACTCTAATTATGTGTTAATTAGAAGACCAAAGTAAACTTTTAATATTGGGATAGACTTTGGTTTGATTTAATTAATTCGATTAATTAAATCAAAATAAGATTTGTATAGATAAAAATGAGGGGAAAAATTGAAACTACAATGATGTAATTTTCGATTTTATAGCTAAATGGAGAGCTGTACATTTAGCATTGAATGCTAAATATAAGATGGGTTTTATCATGCTTCATCATCATTAAATGTTTTAATGGTGTCCTCATTAAATGGTTTAATGGTTGTCATTTACTGTTGACATGTAGAAAAACATATCAATCTTTTACCATTCTTTTGATTAAAGGAGTAAGTGCATTTGTTGCTCTCTCTCCCTTCTTTCATCTTGCAATCGAAAATGAGAGTATCATTTTTATTTTTTGTTTTTTCTTCTAGCCATATTAAACAATTGTGAATATCTCATTTATGGCTCTCTCTTTCATTTTTGATTAAGAGAATGAAGTGGTGCAAAAGTTGCCTCTCCTTCTTCCTTTGCCAAAATTAGTAATGAGAAGAGTCTCATTTTAGTTCTTTCAACAACTAAGGAAAAACTCTTCAATATGTCTTCTCCTTTCCTACTAAAGGATCTTGTTAACCAAGTTGTCCAAAGAGAACAAGCAGTAGACCAGATTGGTTGAGGATACAATAGCGAGAAGAGGATACAATAGCGAGGAGTCAAAGCTGTAGCAAAGGAGTCAGTAAAAATTCGATCATGTTCTTATGCTATTTATTTTTCTAATACTGTATCATGTATGGATTAAACATGTTGAGTTCTTTATTATGCTTTCTCTATGTTTTGATTTTAGAAAAAGTTTTCGAAATCTACCGTTTAGCCATCTAAATCTAGTATGCCTTTATTTTTGATCCAACAATTGGTATCAAAGCCATTTTATTATACATGATTCCGTTTCTATATGTTACATAGGTAGGCAATTATATTTATGTATTCTGTATATTTTATGTGATGAAAATATATATGGTGTATGTTTTTCTCTTTTGGTTGTCCATAGAATATAGATTTACCTTGTAAGTTTTCTTCGTTTGGTTTGTAACAAAGAGGGTGGCCTATCATCACCATATTTCCTCCTTGTCTTGATTTTCTATTTTCTTTAATTTTGTAATGTGCAAAATTCTGTAATGCTGAAGATGAAGTAGCCATGGATCGAAGAAAAGAATAGGCAATGGTTTCAGTTTATCTTTTGGTGTAATGGCCATTTCAGTTTTATGCAAAAAAAGTGATGGATTTTTTTTCATATTGCCAATATTTCGATTTTATGAAAAACAAGTGCTCAATTTTTTGTTTTCATATTGAAAAAGTTTCAGTTTTATGAAAAATAAGTGCTGGAATTTTTATTTTCCGATTGACAAAATTCGGTTTTATGAAAAACAAAAGATTTATAAAATAAATGCAATTACACAGTTTTTACCGAATTGGCTGGGTCATGTGAGTTAATAGTTCGAAGCGGAAGATCCAAGTTTAGGAAAAATTTTATAGGCCAAAGATCTTTGTAATTTTTTTTTATGTTCTAGGATGGACAATCAAAAGTAGTGTTATTATTCATAAGATGAATGGATGGATGGGTGCTAATAATATTTGATATTATGTGAAAGTATGCCATTTAGAATAATTTCCAACACTAGGCTTTTCCATGCATTCATTATGTATGAGATATATAATGAAAGAATATAGAATGATTAATAAATTTCAAATAGATAAGATGGCATTTATTAAAACTTAAAGACCAAAAAGATTGAGTGGGATAGGATGCCTATGTGAGAGTCCACGGTCTCCATATGATGGCCGTTTTCATGTGGTGAAGTGTTACTTCCCACCGGAGAATATGAATCCTAGATCTTGCATGGTTTAGGTCTCCTAAAGGATAAGTCAACTTATTGGTAGCAAATGTGACCTCCCACCGAGGCATGGTTTTCAAATACCTTTAGTGGCAAAATTAAATGGTTACACACTCAACATATTTTATCAATAACCTACCCTCTGTAGCTTTGTTGATAAATATATGGACCAAATTAGGGCACTTCCTTAAAAGTTAGGCATGAAGATGCTTAGTAGCTTTTTTAGTAGGAAGGGTCCCAGTTTTTCTTTTAATAGATAAGATGGCACACCATCACTTAGTATGTTACAAATAAGAAAAATAACAATCGTATAAAGATTTAATTTTTTAAGTTTTGTTAAATCTATCATCATGCATACATGCATCATGATTTTATACAAAGTTCCAATATTGTTGACTAGTATGCTTATTCTTTAATAATTTATATTTTTAGACATAATCACCACAATATGAATCCACTCACAATGCTCTTGACTTATAACAAATTGGAAAATAGAGAGAAATCTAATGAATGGAGACGTTACCTTGACATTGTTCTCTAATATGAACGATCTTCATGGATATTAATGAACAATGAGCCTGCACCACTGGGTGACAAGTCAACTTTTGAGCAAGTCCCACAATATGAGCGATGGCAAAATGTTGATAAGACTCCTAAGTGCTATATTCTGGCTTCTGTCAGCGCAATGTTGCAATAGTAACTTGTAGCCATGAAAACTGCTGGTGCAATGGTCCATCACATACATGAGATGTTTGGTGTGAGGACCAAGTCTGAGAGTGTGAAAGCTATCCAAACCTTTCACAATCTCAGAAAAAAGCCTGGTGAACCAGTATGAGATGACATGCTTAAGGTAATCTCTATGGTTATTACAGCTAAGATGCTTGGGGCTGACATAGATGTAAAAACGCAGATGATTATGATCATCAATAGCTCAAACTCTTCTTTTCAGTGGTTTAAGTTGGACTATGAGCTCAACACCAAGGCTTACACCTTGAGTGAGTTGACGAATACCCTCTAGAGCATGGAAGAAATATTAAATATCAAGGCTAATGGTCCCGAGGATAATGTAGCATCTTCTTCTAAGACCAAGGATAAGTGCAAGCAAAAGAAGAAGGGTCCAATGAAAAAAAGGCCTAAACAAGGGTCAAAGTCCAACCCATGAAAAAGAAAGCCAAAGAGGACATCAAGGGAAAGTGTTTCCACTATGGTGAGAAGGGCCACTGGAAAAAAAACTATGTAGTCTACCTTGAATCCCTCAGAAGCAAACAAGGTATGGGTTTCCTAAGTTTGTTAGTAACTAGAAATTTGGCAAATTCATCCAATTCTTGGATATTAGATTTAAGAGCTACTGACCATATTTGTAATTCTTTGCAGGGTTCTAACAAAGGAAAAAACTAACTAAAGGCAAGTTTCAAGTTAAGATAGCAGATGGATCCTACGTTTTAGTAGAATTAGTGGAAGTAATTTTCTTAGGCTTTCCTAATAGTTATAGGTTATGTTTCGAGGATTTATATTACACCCTAAGGATTGTAAGTAACATGATTTCTGTTGTTTGTTTAATAAAATCTTGTTATTCCTTATATTTTGAAAATGTTGTTTCAATATATGAGAATAAGGAATTTATTTGTAATACGAAGATTCCTCTTTATAGAACCTATGACAGGCTCACTAAACACCATAGAATTAATAAAAGCAAGACAATCTATTGACTCTAGCATTAATTCAAAATATCTATGACACTTAAGAATGGGTCACGTTAATCAGAAAATACTTGACAGGTTAGTGAAGGATGGGATCATTGCAAGCTTGGATAATGATCCATTACACACCTGTGAATCTTATATTGAAGGAAAAAAGACCAAGGCCTCATTTTCTTCCAAAGGAAATAGATTTGAATCCACGTTGGTCCTAGTACACACTGATGTGTATAGGCCCATGAATGTACAAGCTAAAGGAGGTTATGAATACATCATAACCTTTATAGATGATAACTATAGACATGGCTATTTGTATTTGAAGCATAAAAAGAGTGAGTCTTTTGAAAAATTCAAAGAATTCAAATTCGAAGATGAGAAGCAGCTAGGTAAGCCATTCAAACAACTTCGATCGGATCGAGGTGAGTACTTATCTAGAGAGTTCCAACAATTTCTAATTGACAATGGAATTGTTTCCAACTTGTCAGCTCCTTGAACACCTCAACAGAATGGTGTAATTGAGAGGAAGAATACGACTATATTGAAAATGGTAAGATCAATGATGTCCTACGCTAGCCTTCCATAATCGTTCTGGAGGTATGCCATACTAATGGAAACTTATCATCTTAACTTTACTCTATCTAAATTGGTGCGTAAAACACCTAGGGAGTTATGGACTGGTCGAGTGCCTTCATTGTGGCACTTAAAGACTTAGGGATGCCTAGCCTATGTTCTAAGACCTAAATCTACAAATATGGAACCAAGGTTAGAAGAATGTTTGTTTGTAGGATATCCTACGAGTACACGAGGGTACTATTTTTATAGTCCTTAGTATAAGAAGGTACTTGGGTCAACAAATGCAGCCTTCTTAAAGGAAGAATTTGTGAGAAATCACAAAGGAAGAAGTGAAGTAATACTAAAGAAGTTAGCTATTTCATCCAAACCAAGAGTTGATTTAGATATAGTAGAACAAGATGTCTTAATGGATTCAAGAGTTGAATTGGAAGAGCAACCTGAACATTAAATAGTGCCTAGACATAGTGGGAGGGTTGTGAGATAACCAGACAAATATCTAGGTTTAGGAGAAGGCATAATTTCCATCTCGCACTAAGAACAAACGGATCCCATTACTTATACATAGGCTATTAATGATGTTGATGCAGAAAAATGGCTCAAGGTGATGGAATCAAAAATAGATTCCATGTACACCAATAAAGTCTAGATCCTTGTAGATCAACCACCAAATGTAAAAGCCATAGGGTGTAAATGGATCTTCAAAAAGAAAAGATGATCAAATGGAAAGGTAGAGACTTTTAAAGTTAGATTGGTAGCTAAAGGCTATACTCAAAAAGAGGGTATAGACTATGAGGAGACATTTTCTCCAGTTGCCATGCTTAAGTCCATCAGAATTCTTTTGGCCATTGTAGCCTATTTTGATTATGAAATATGAAAAATGGACGTCAAGATCGCATTTCTTAATAGGAATCTTGAGGAGACCATTTATATGGGCCAACTAGAAGGATTTGTTGAGCCAGGTAATGAACATAAGGTATGCAAATTGCAGAGGTCCATTTATGGACTTAAGCAATCATATAGGTCTTGGAACATTAGGTTTGATAAGTCTATCAAAACTATGGGTTCATACAAAACCTACATGAATCTTGTTTCTATAAAAATATACAAGAAGGCAAGGTTATTTTCCTAATTCTGTATATCGATGAAATTCTACTCATTGGGAATGTTGTAGAAATGTTATCTATGGTCAAAGAATGGCTAAATGAACAGTCCTCTTTATGAAGGATTTAAGAGAGGCTAACTATGTTCTAAGGATCAAACTTATAAAGGATTGTAAGAACAAATAGATAGCCTTATCTCAATTAACCTACATTGAGAACATGCTCAATAAGTTTGCCATATAGGATTCCAAGATGAGTTTCACACATACTAGATATGGAATCAAACTATCAAAGAAGCAAGCACTTAAGACCCAAGAGGAGGTCGAATACATGCATAACATTCCATATGCTTTGATAGTTGGAATTTTAATGTGTACTATACTGAATATCTATTACGCAATGGGACTGGTAAGTATATTCCAATCCAATCCAGGAATGGAGTATTAGATTGCGGTTAAGTGCATTCTAAAGCATCTTCGTAGGACGAAGAACTTAATGCTTGTTTACTCTGGAAGTAACCTTATTTCAATAAGATATACAGATTCCGATTTCCAATCAGATATTGAATCAAGGAAATCAACTTTTAGTTCTATATTTGTTTTAGGAGGTGGAGCCATAGTCTAGAGGAGTGTCAAGCAGTCTTGTGTTGCTGATTCGATTATAGAGGCTGAGTATGTTGTTACTTGTGAAACAGCAAAAGAAGCAGTCTGGCACCACAAGTTCCTAAATGATTTAGAGGTAGTTCCTAAGGCAGAAAAGGCCATTACACTTTATGATGATAATAGTAGGGTAGTGGCTAATTCTAAAGAACCTCAGAACCATAAAGTTGTAAAACACATTGAGTGAAAGTATCATCTCATAAGGGAGATAATACAATGTGGTAAGGTGAATGTGGTAAAGATTCCCACAGATCAAAACCTTGCCGATCCATTTACGAAGACGTTATCTCAAAAAGGTTTTGAGGGTCACCTAGAATGATGGGAATGAGGTATATATAAAACTTACTTTAGGGCAAGTTAGAGATCGTTGGAGTTATATGTTGGACCAATGGTGGTTGACAAATTAAGTCCTTCTATGTTTTGATAATAATAAAATTTATAGAATTGGTTAAGAAATAATTTTAGGTATTTGGAGTGAAATTCAAATAAAGGATTAATACAAATCAAGTTTGACATATTCAAGTAATAGACAACGTACAAGAGATCATGTAAGATCAGATCATGGTTGAAGAGTTCAAACGAGTATCTCAACAAACAAAGCTTGAATATTATGTAAAATCTGTCATGAGATCCAGCACTAGTCGACTATAATGTGGCAAGTCGACTAATAATATTAGATCTGTTAGGTCGTGCCAAGATAAGTCGACCAACACATTGCAAGTCAACTAAAAACAACAAACCTATAAGTTGAATAAATGGACTAGTCGACTATCAGTGTAATAGTTGACTATTCGAAGAGCGGAGAAAAAAGTTTAAGAAAAACATAAGTGATAGTCGACTGATACTTTGAAGACAAGTTAACTATAATGTACTAGTCGACTATTGCACCTCGACTAGTCAACTATCAGGTGCAGCTGAACAAAATCTAACCGAGTCAATTGATTACAAACGGGAAGAAAATCATACTACAACGGCTATGAGCAATCTACAATGGATAGAAGAATT
>JANSVA010445922.1:6041-17221 GCA_025504915.1 Erythroxylum reticulatum | reverse complement strand
GCAAGATGAGAAATCAGAACCATATCCAACACAGATGTCCAAGCAAAAGTACATTATTTACCCACTTACAAAGAGAATTGTGATAAAGATTGTACCTGACATTCAGCCAAAACCTTCCATTGTTCGCTTTGAAGATAAAGGGAAGAAGAAAATGTATCCAGAAGGGATTACAAGTGATCTGATAAAAGATCAGATTGAAGAATAAGTGAGGAACATTGATGCAACATGTTATGCAGCTCAACAGAAAGGAATCTATATTTCACACCATATTTCAAAGGCATCAGGAAGTCAATGTGGTCATTTTACCACTGATGGAACTTCAAAGGTAGTTGGAAGAATAACAAAAGGGTAGTGCAGAACTATCAGAGTTGGAAATATCAGTTTCAACATAGATACTCTTGTGCACCTAATTAGGCACCTTAGACCCTTGAGCTCTATATCGTCAATTAGAGATGTATTACACCTGTTTGGAAAACAAATTCCAAAGCTACCTCGACCTGATGACCTTGATCTCCCTGACAGAAATTTATCTTTCACACCTCCTATTATTACAATCAATGAATCGGATGTCATACCCTCAGAGTCATTTATTACTATTATTGGTTTGGAACCAGTTTAATAGCAAAGTGATGCAGACTTAGTTGAAGAAATTGAAGAAATTCACGACAAAGCTGATGATTTGAGTGTTTCAGTGGGTGATTTACGTAAGTAAGTAGTTCATATACGAGAAGACATCAAGTCACTCAGCACTGAAATGAGATTAATGTTCTCTGAGCTTATGAAGCATCTTCGGTGAAAATTGTTTTTTTTTATTAATAACAAATAGGGGGAGAAGAGAAGAAGAAGAAAGATAAGAAGGAAGAGAGGAGGAGAAGAGAAGAAGAAGAGAAGAGAGAAGAAAAAAAGAAGAAAAAGATAGTATAGCTTACAATTTTTATTTCAATTGTATAGCTTCTTATAAATCATACTGATTATCTTTTCTAAAAATATGATTATTTGTTATCATCAAAAACGGGGAGATTGTGAAGTCAAAATGACTTCACGTCTAATAATTTTGATGACATTCAAATAATAATAATGTTAGAAATTGTTGAATCGTTTTGATCAGGATGAAAATAAGACGAAATGGAAGCTGAAGTAAGACGAAGCGGAAACTAAGAAGAAAGAAGTAAGACTAAGTCAAAGCACAAGTAAGACGAAACGGAAACTAAGACGAAAGAAAATGAGACAAAGTGGAAGCAAAATTAAGACGAAAGAAAGTGAGACGAAGTAGAAGCAGAAACGAAGACGAAAGAAAATGAGACGAAGCGGAAGCAAAACTAAGGCAAAAGAAAGTGAGACGAAGCGAAAGCGAAACTAAGACGAAAGAATATGAGACGAAGCGGAAGCAGAAACTAAGACCAAAGAAAATGAGAAAAAATTGAAGTGAAAATAAGACGAAAGAAAAGGAAACAAAGCGGAAGCGAAACTAAGACGAAAGAAAATAAGACGAAGTGGAGACAAAAGTAAGACGAAGAACCGATACTACGTCAAACGATTAATTAGTTTGAGTTAGTTATAAAACTCAACTAAATAACTGTTTCTTCAAGATTCAAGAATCAAGAAGCAAGAAGAAAGAAGTAGTTGAAGAAGAAGGCTATAAATACAAGTCGAAGTTGAAGATTAAAAAGTTAGAGACTTTGAAAAGTTAAAGTTTTTAAAAAGCTTTTGAAAACACTAGAGCTATCATTACTGTAACAAAGCTCGCAATATCTTTCTGTAAGAAAGAAGAGAAGCTGAGAGCCTGAAGAGGCTAAGTAAGAAAAACAATACTTGGTGTAAGAGACCTGAAGAGGCTCTGTGAAAAAGAATACTTGAACTTTTAAGAAGAATAGTGAAATATCAGAAAGGTTTCTGAGGACTTGTTGTAGCCCAAGGTTTGGGGTGAACTAGGATAAAATCACTGTGTCAAAATCTACTCTCTAACTCTCATCTTTTAATTTCTATTGTTTTATACAAGTGTGTAAAAGTCAATTGAAATACATTGTGATTGTTTGCTTAATAGTTTTTGAAAAAGTTATTTTTCAAAGGAATTTGAAAGGGGATTGTTTTCATGAAAAAGAATACACAATTCAACCCCCCATTCTTGTGCATTTTGTCTATTGAACGCAAAGTCTATATTAACACATGATTTACTTCACTAAGATCTATTTAATTCTATAAAATGATCAACACAAATTATAATAAGCGGAAATTTAATTCGTACTTTATTCCGAAGCTTAATCTTTATCGTGTCATATCCCTCGAACTGTTCCCAAAACTGATCCATCTTAACCACCTTAGTCGCATAAGTGTTCGATCTCTAACGATATCACAAAACAGGTTGAGCAAACTCTATAACTCTTACAAAGAAGGTTAAACAAGAAGTGCTAGCTCCATAGAGCTTAAGCTTATTTATAATAAGCTTTGGACATTTTACTAATTTAATTGAAACTAAATTCTAATTTCAATTGAACTTTAATTAGAATTACAAATAATTCTAATTAAATACCAATTATGGCCATATAAGATTTAATATCTCATACTGATCTTGGTTTATTAAATATCTCATATTTAATTATAAAGTTTTTCAAATTTTACAATCAAGTCCAACTTGATTAAATTAACTTTGCTCTCTTCAATCAATTCTATATATGAGACCCATTAAGTTCCCAAATATGTGTGGCAATGATTATAAAATATAATTTTAATTCATAATTAAAATTAGATAAATTAAAACTCCTTTTATTTTATTTTTAATTATCCAATTAAATAATTTATAATCATATATTAAGATTAGCATCTAGCAACGCATCATGACCACCTAAATATTTAGGAATGTCAAAATGGCTTTGAGTAACTTTTCTATGCATAATTTTTCTGTATAATTCAATCATTTCATCATATAATGTTCCAATTAAATATAGAGCATGAAATTAATGCCTACTCTATTTTGAGTCTAATCATATTAGTTATCTGTCATTAGCTATTGATTCTATTAATGAAATTTGTAAACTATTTACAAAGCATCATTACACCTTGACGAAGGATTTCTTGAATTAATGCTAATTGAGAACAGCGAAACATTCTCCCTAATTACTTTAGGGTGATGAATCATATCTTGATCACTCAACTATCTCCATATAGTTCATGCTACATCCAATGACTATCAATTAAACGACCTATGATTAAATAGATCATAAGTAGTATCGAAATATAGCAATCCCCATACAAGATAACTTTGATTGCATTAAGTCAAAGGATCACCTATACAATCATCACAATGAGAATTTCATAGACATACAAGTAATGTTCCAAATGGATTTCTCATATCAGGTCTATCAAGTGAACTTGTTCTCTAGCAAGCACTCATATGTTTGTTTAAGTATCTCTATATTTTAGGCTATAAGATCGACTAATTCCTTCATAAGGAAAAGCAAAATGTGTGCTAGTCTTTTTACGTTCTATTAATGTTTAGCCTCAATAGAACAATGACTAGGAAGATTTAGGAATAATACATAAATGCAATATGAATCTCATAATTATAATTTCATTTATAATGTACAATTTTCTCATTGACTTTATTATATATATCTAAACATGTACAAGATAAAGAATGCCTTTAATTAATTTGATACTAAACTACAACCAAAGCGATTGGTTATACGGCATAAAACAACAATATCCCACTTGCACTAAGCCAATCATTTAAGTATCTCATACCATATCACCATATAATGATTATTCTACTACTAAGGCAGTGGCTTAATGAGAGAATTCTACAAGATTCTCTATAGTAAGCACTTGATTAAATCTTACAATTCCCATCTTAATTATCATCATAATTAAGAAAATTTGTCCAAACACATTCTTAGATATTTGATGAGACATTAGCTCCTTATGCATGCCCAATGGCTCTAATTTTCTACATTACATTACTATCGTGAACAATGCAAAGAAACTATATCAAGTTCACTAAAGAACTTGTTGATCCAATTAATCATTTCCTCTAAACGAAAAATGTATTATGGATTAATTAGCAACTAATTGCTACATTGGAACTTTTCCAATCCTAAATGATAATGTTCTAAGTAAATAAAATCTAATTGGGATTTACTTTTAAAATTATATGCTTATCATCTTAAACTCAAATATCAACTCACACATAAAGTAATGAATATCTTTAATACTTCACAAGTATCTGATATCTTAAATACTAAACATCTTTAGTACATTATCTATGTACTTGGACTTAGAATAAGTTAACAACGTCCAATCTATCTCTACAGATCTAATTCCTATAATTATGTTGTTACCTTTTCATATTCAACAAGAGTTGTTCTTGGAAAATTATATGTTTGACAATTGAAAGCTAGAACTTTTGTTCTTTGTAAGTAATATGTCTCCACTTAGTCTCACCAAAGAGGACAACTATACTCCCACTTACCTTCTTATAGACGTGATAAGTTCATAATCATCTCTAAAACAAACTCTTTGAATTCATCAAGAAAGTGAGTCGTTTAATGTCTCGTAGCCTTTCAGCTATACATCAAATGTATCATTAAAGGCATTAGTTCCAATTAGATGTAATGTTATAAGATTTGAACATTTCAAATTCCTTTTTACTCCCACTACTTATCTTGAGAACCATTCTCCTATAAGTATATATTGAATCAAACAATTTGCTCAATGAATCTGTAAGATTATATCCAATCTTTTAGATATCTCATAAACTTTTATTATCAAATTTAGTTTTAAACTTATACGATAACGTATGCCAACCAAGCATCACATTCTTGAGTCATTGACTTTGAGTCTTTCAAAGACTTAACATTTGATATCTAATATGAAATATTACTAATTGTATCAATTGGAACTATAGAAGGTAAGTCCTTATACTCGGCACTACTATAAAAGAAATATTGTTGCATCATACAATATCTCATATTGTATTTTACTCTTTAAATAAATTCATACTCTTATGAATTTAGTTATGAAGGTATTTACTACAAAATCTCATTCCGTTTAGATAACCAAAAATTTAAAACTCACTAAATCTATCTCATCGAAATGCTTAATTTCTACTTAGATTCAAACAATTTGAATTTTTCAAAATTTTAAATCATTATTTCATTTAATACGTATGACTTTATCATATAAAGTCTTTAGTAATCTAATGAAATATAAGTATTATACTTTTTATGAATTATTATTCTATCTAATACATCACATGTATAAGATTTTAACAATTCAATACCATCATCATCCTTTCACCAAAGGTCGATTTAGTTATTTTTCAACTTGACAAGTTTCATATGGTTCATAATAAAAAGGATACACATATCCTTATATATAACTTTATGATTCTCTTTTTGTTGATTAAATCAATATGACATAAAAGGATTGTCTCGATTATCCAACTTTTTATTCTTGCCATTTATGATAAGCATAAGTCTCTTTTAATCCAATACATATACAAACTATTTACATAAACTTGGATCAACTACTTTGACTTAACAATCTATTTCTAACCATGCATTGAACATTACAATAATATTGAATATAAATTCAATATAAAATACTCATAAGCATAAATTAGAAATTTATATGATCTCTATCATATAACATATAGGCAAGAAAAGTCATGTAATCGTTTTCTTTTAATGACAACTATTTTCATACTATTGTTAAGCCTTTAATTGTAGTCCACAATTATGCTTTTAGTAGGCTAAATTAAGTGGAACAATTTCATCAAGGTATTATACCTTTTAGTTATACTTTATACAACCATTTAGATCTTGCTATCAAAGTGTTAACATATACCTTACATATTGTCATCAAAGTTTATGAGACATCAGTCAACTCAAAATGTTAATACATTTTTTCATATATATGCTTTTGACAAATCTCTAAAACTTTAACACCAAATCCTCAACAAGGATTATAACAATTTTACATAATAGGCATACAATTTTGTTTTCTAACTTTTGAGAACACTTCTCAAACATATCCTATGTCCAAGAATTTGGGTTCAATAAATATACTAAATAAGGTAAGTTTTAGTCATAACAAAATAAATGTAAGAAAGCAAGTAATCAATTATATGTCATGACTACCAACTAAGATTAGGACTTTAATCATGCATTTGGTTACTCCTACTATTTTATTCGAAATAATAGCCCTCACTACTATTTGGAAAGATTACTCTAATCTTTCTAGTGGGCTAGGATCCCGTTCAAATATAGTTGATCTTGAGTTTGCTCAATAAACCAACTAGACCTAAATTAGGTAGAAAGTAACTTTATCAATCACATCTCATATGATTTCTAGATCTGTTTGGTGACAACTCTTCCCAAAATATATCTTATATATTGTTCCTAACCTTACCTCTAAATTCATATGATCATGAGTTTGCTCAACCAAATCACACAAATTTAGTCAAATAGAACCCATTACCATATGACTAAATATGTTTAGGTTAAAGCGACCTTAAGTTTGCTTAACAAGCCTACAATAAACAAAACTCTGGTTTATTCTTTTAATAATAGAAAGCAATAATCACGTTCTCAATGTGTACTTGTACTTAATATTTTAACGAGGGATTTTAATTTCATTTGTCTCATCAATCACAAAATTGCATGTAAAATATCACATATATAAAACATATAATTTAATATGCATTCAATATATATATCAACCATATAAATAAGGAATGCAACTTATACACTCAAATTCAAATTAAATGCATAAAAAATCAAGCTTCGTTTGATTTTAATTATTGATCTTCATAATCTAAAATAACATTTCCAACTCTTTGGAAAACTTAAATTAGATTAAAATCATTGATTCTTAAATAAATTAAATTCCTATATTAAATAGACATTGAACTTGATTCGAAAATAATTCTCAAATCTAATTGGAAATTATTTCCAATTATCTCGACTCCTTTAATCAAATTTAATTGAAAACAATTTCAATAAATTATTGTATTTACTTATTATAATTGAGAAAAACTATTTCAAAATTATACAAGTAACATACTCTAATCCAATTAGAAAACTATTTATCTAATTAGAAATTACTATTTCTAATTTCATTAGAAGTTACTATTCCTTAATTAGAAAACTACTTTCTAATATTAAAGGAATCTACTTTCAAATTTAAATAAAACACTTTTAAATTTAATTAAGAAAGCCATTATATTATTTATTTAGAGATTGATTTCCTAATTAATTAGAAAATATTTCTTTAATAAATTAGAAAACTATTTTCAAGAATTAAAGAAAGCACGTTTTCCTAACTAATAACTGAAAACACTCTTCAAATTTTAAGCAAGAAAAATACCTTTTTTTAAATCAAGAAACTTATTATTAATAAATAAAGAAACAATTTCAAGATAAATTGAATAATAATTCTCTAAAACATAAAATCATAAATTTAATTTATTTCAATCAAATTGAAATAAATAAATTTAATTAAGAAACACTTTTCTAAATTACTTAAGAAAACTATTTTCTTAAATTTAAGGAGTCTAATTAATTAATTTCAATCTAATTGAAACTAATTAATCCTTATTTCAGAAACTATTTTTCTAATTAATTAATTTTAATCTAACTGAAAATAATTAATTCTAATTTTAGAAACTACTTGTCTAAAATTAATTGGAAATCAATATAATTATTAATCTTAATCATATTAAGAAAATAATTATTTTAATTTAGGAATTAATTGTTCTTTTTTAGATTTTCAGACAATTTTAAAATTTATGTTCGAAATAAATGTTGGAATACTTTATTCTAAACTAAGGATTGGATTACTATAATCTAATAGTCAAACTAAGTCTTATTCTAAGACTAAAATAAGCCTATTCTAGACTTAAGATACGAAATACATATAGCCAAACACAGCCTTTCTTAATCCAATTTCCAAACACACTTCATCTTCATCTTTAAGAAAATCTTAAAATCAAATAGGTCAAACCCTAACTATTGGACCTCATTTTCGGAGCCCAACTATCCAGAAAATCCTAAGACATGAGGGTACTATCCTATAAGGTTATTTTCATGGAATCTCTCTAGCTAACACTAGTTCAGACAGTGGAATCATAAATTGACTTATTCAGAACAATTGTAGCTCCATGTCTCTAGTTTATTTTCAAACATTAATCATCTCATTTAGAGATCTATAGATTAAGATATGATTAAAATACCGAAGTATGTTCCATAAAATAACCAATTCATGCTCTTCCAGTCGATTCCCTCACTTTCTCTCTATCAATATTTGTCAAATCAACACCAATGGATACAAATTTTTATGGAGAGATAGAGAAATATGTTAGGAATCTATTAGTTCAATAATCACTTCATTTGGAGATCGGATAATGAAGTTATGGCCACAAGAATCAAACATAATTATGTCCTCAATCATATTGTACCTATATTGGGACCATTGGCATAACTTTCACTAGAGATATCATATTAAGGTCATTTTAGGATGGTTTGAAAGAGGACTTCAAGATCTACAACGTCTGTGAAGACTGAAGAGATATTTTGCCATCTAGATGGTCAAAATTGCGAATTTCCAAACGTGCACAGTGTATGTTAGTTAAACAGACATACATCTATACCTAACGGACATACATGGGGTCTGGAGCATTTTCCAAACCCGTAAAGGTCCATTTAACAGACCTACAGTCCATCTAACAGACATTAGGGATACAAAACTCCCTATAAAGCATCTCCAAGGGTTCTTACATCCATTCTAACATCACTTTCACTCATAATCTTCATATCAGTCCTTAACATTCAATTACCAAATTGATTGCATTAAACTCCCAAATCTCAACTCAAATGATTCATCACATACAACAAATTCTCATCACTACTATAGTTGTTCTGTATATACATCATAAGCAGCATCACCAACTATAATGATCATATCTCGTAACTTCGATATCCAAAATTTTCATACATTATATCGTTGGAAAGCTAGAAAGATAAGTTACAACTTTTATGAAGACATCTTTGGCTATTTCTACCTAGATTGATACAGTTTTTCCTTTGAGTTCAAAACACAATTTCTACACCTATGAAAGGATTGAAAAAAATGTAATATACCAACTTTGAGAATCACGAGAAAAACACAATCATATTTCATTAATGAATCCAAACAAAGTTTATACAAGCTTTCATTACAAATTAATTTACACATCACTATCTTAAAACAAAATGTAAAGGATGTTCATGTTTGATATGCCTATAAAGCTATCCAAAATGTTCACTAACTTTGTGCAAAAGTCTTTAACTATCTTAGAGTTTCTGATGCCTTGTAAGGATTGCTAACCGTCTCGTTCTACATTTGAGGATCGGAAAAACGAATGGGTTGAGCTACACGACCCAATGGCTAATACATTTATAGTCATCAGTAATTCACCACAATTCAAGCATATGTACAGATATAACTAGTAATTCAAGCATTCTCAATCTTTTCTAGCAATTCAAGCATTAATCAATTTAGCTCAAAACACATAACACATAATATAGACTTTATCCATTAGAAACCAAAGTTTACATCGTGAACAAAACAAGTCTAATTTCTCAAGATCTCGTGGCCTCAAGATGGCAATCGGAAGAAGGCAATAGGTTACGTGCACGTGACTAACGAAACGGGTTCCTCTCTTACCCAATTACAAACAAATTTATGATCAATTCAATCAATCATAAATTCATAGTCTCATGCTTCTTTTACTTTTTCTTCTTCTTTTCATTTAGACAAATGTCATAACCTTTTTCAAGGCATAACATAATCATAATTCATCATGCATTTTCAAACATTCACAACGATTTCAATTCCAAGAAAATCAAATTTAAGCAAATCAACATATATGCACGTAGGTAAGAATTTGCCCAATTATACAATAACTATAAATATATTACCCACCTAAATCGTTTTCAAAAATTCAACTCAAGGCTCTCTTTCCTCTTGCTCTTGGGTAGGATTATCTTAGTTTCCTAAAACAACCAAGGTTTCATTCAAAACAACTTTCTAATAAAATTCATAAACTTCAATAATTACAAAATGCAATAAACATAAATTAACCTTAAACCTAATCTACCCATAGTCCATCTAGGTTAAAAAACTCAAGACGTAGATTAGAAACCCTGGGATTCAAATGGGTTCCTTTTTCCTCTTCTTCCAGCCAACACCCATTCTCTCTCTAATCCCTTCATTTTGAACACAACCCATTTCTTTAATAAAGCAAGAAGAAAAGATTATTAACTTACCTAACAAGCTTGATTTCTCTTCTTTCCACATTTTCTTCTTCTTCTCTAACTTCTCTCAAGACCTTCTTCTTCCTTTTTTCTTCTCTCACATTTTTTTCTCTCTTTTCTCTTCTCTTCTATGACTCTCTCTTCTCTCCTTCTAAATTTTAAGACAACTTTTATCCTTGGTCTCCCAATTATGCCCTCATCATTGAATACAATGTCCATTTGCCCCTTCTTTTGTCTTTATCTACTTACTTCTTATGCTAGCTTAATTCTAACATTCCTACATTAATTGTAGCTTAATTCTAACATTCTCATGTTAATTCTAACTTAATTATAATCTTTCCATCTAATTCTAATCTCTATTCATGCCACTAAATTAATAACTAAATTTTAAAAATAATGAAACAAATAAATCAGTAATAAATAAATAAATATTTTGGGGCCTAACAATTCTCTCCCTAAAATAATTTCATCCTTGAAATTCTTACCTTAGTCTATAAAGAGATGTGGATACTTCTCCTTCATTGCTTCCAAAGTCTGTATTGTCCTCTCCGATTATCCATTAGTCTGTGGATGGAAAGCTGTACTAAAGTGCAATTTAGTTCCCAAAGCCTCCTGTAAGCTTTCCCAAAATCTGGAGGTAAACTTGGAATCTCTATCCAAGACTACAGAACTCGAAATCCTATAAAGCCTGATTATCTCATCTATGTATTTCTTGGCCAAAGCATTCAAAGAATCTGTTTGTTTAATTGGCAAGAAATGTGCTGACTTAGTTAGCCTATCAACAATCACCCATATTACATCATGCTTCCTGTTAGTTCTGCTTTAACTTGCTGGCACACTAAGCATCTTTTAACATACTCTGCAACATCTTTCTTCATTCCTTTCCACCAA
>JANSVA010445835.1:0-17230 GCA_025504915.1 Erythroxylum reticulatum | reverse complement strand
TATTTACTCTATTATAAACATGTACCCACCTTGAATTCCTTGCTTAAGAAATTAGCTTAAGGATGTCTTTCCTCTTGTTCCTCTTACCTTCCTCGATTTCCTTTAACATTAATCAAAAAATCCATTCAATAGGCATTCCAATTTAGAACCCAAAGAAACATATTCACTAAAATGATTTTACAGTACTTAAACTCATGCATTTCCTAAGCTTCATGAACTAAAACCCTTCCATAAATCCAAACCTTCGGGTTAATTTTCTATGATCATTCTAATCAAGTAAAAGAAAAATTTTGATTACACTTTCTTCTAGAGGAACCCATTGTCTTTAGTTTCTAATGACACCAAAATCATTCAATTCGATTCAATACTCTAAACGTTATACCCCAAATATTTTCGGGTTGTTCTTATACTAAAATAGCATTCTGTGCTCAAAGTCTAAACAAAAATTGAATTTCTTAGAGATTGGATTAGAACCCGATTTCATCATACCATTTGTATCCCTATGTCTCTAGTTTACTTCAAATCAAATATCATTCCATTTGGATAACTACACAAAAAGTTATGCCTAACATACCGAAACATGTTTAAGTTGTGCAGAGAAAACTTCGCCAAGGTGAACTTTGATTTTTTTGTAATTTTGCCAAAGTGAACCTCAGAGTTGACCACAGCAAACCATGGGGACTTCACCATGGTGAAGATAAATGTTCACCGTGGCAAACTTTGACAGAAACTCGACTCATCTTCTAAAATTTTTCCAGATTCCCCAACATCTTACATCTAAACATCTTATACAAAAATCATCCGTTCTACTTTATTTTCAACTCAATATCATTCACAATCCAATTCATGATCTATTTTTGATCATTAACCCAAAAACAGAAAATTTGCATATACAATCATCAGCAACTTCCTACACATATTCAACTTCATTTTTACCTCTAATTATCACTAAATATGCTTCATCCAACAAATTAAGAAGGGTTAATATTTATACTTACTTGTTTATCCAAAGCTTCTTCAATCACCGTGAAACCCTAGCTTAGAAATCAATAAAAATAAAAATTGATTCTTTAGTTCTTCCTTTCTTCCAACACAAACCCCACACAAATCCATTGCTCTAATCCCTTTTCTAACAAAGCAAGAAGGAGAGATGATTACCTTAGCAAATCCTCTTCCTTCTTCTTTTTTCACGTTTTCTTCCCTCTTCCTTAGCTCTCCACGCAAACTTCTCTTCTTACGAGTAAAACTACCCTTCCTTCTTCCCATTTATACTCTTTCTGAATCTGAAATGTCCATTTTGCCCTTCCATATATGCTTTATAATATATGCTTAAGCGATCTTCCAAAAATACCCTTAAACATTCTTACTACCTTAACACTTTAATTCACTTAACATATGTAATAAATTCTACTAACATTAACACAATAATTAAGTCCACAAAATAATTCCATAAAGACCTTATATTTAATTTAAATCATGTTTAACTAGAGAAAAAAATCCGAGGGCCAACAAAAGGAATGTTCATTAAAGCTTAAGTAGCTTATCGCTTGGTACTTTAGTAAGGAGTTGGACTTAGGTCAACTTTGTGTGTGCGCGATGCCTGCCTAGTTCGGGTTGATCACAACATAACACGGGTACGGGTCACTGATTTAGTTTGGGCTATTTTGTATTCTTTTTCTGTTGTATTTGATTGTTTTCCCCCCAGAGAGTTATCCCTTAACTAGGTCTTTGCATATTTCTATCGTTTTTAGATTTCAAGCATTGCATACGCTCTCCACAAATGTTATGAGAGTTTTATGGATTTGTCTCTCCAATTTTTTCCTCTCCCATGGATTCTTTTTGACTTAGTTCTATATACTGGGTCTTTTTAGCTATTCCTTTCAGATATAGAAAATTTTCGCTAACCTGATAGACTCTTTTTTACAAAGCTGATAATACTTTTTCTATAGGAGACTATATTTCTATGAGTTCTAACTATTCAACCTTCAGTGCATAAGTTTGTGGACTAGTTATGTTAACCTTGGGGAGCAAATGACATCATCAAATGCACCATAATTGTGCCTTTTTTTTTCTTTCAAAGTAGTGGCCATACTATGACACAACTATTCAATAAGGTTTATTCTCTATTGTATGTTTATTTTCCTTAAACATTGAAAGCGAAATTTCATAGTAGAAATCTACAATCACCATATCATTGAACAAACTCTTAGCTTACCTCTCCAAACTCGAACTCTTGTATGGAACTAATTATAAATATTGGTCCCAAAAATTGGTTATTTTCTTTGAATAATTAGAAGTAAATTATGTGTTATTAACTAATCTTCCATTTGTTAAAGTCATGACCTTTGAAACTCCTACCATAACCACTGAAGAAGAAGTTAAGATGAAGTATGAAAATGATTATAAAAAAAAGAGTTAGTTAGAGGGCATTTGCTAAACCAAACGACAAACTCTTTGTTTGCTCTCTTTGTGAATTAAAATTTTATTAAGGTTATTTGAGATACCTAGAGAAGAAGTATAGGGCAGATGATGCTGAAAAGAAAAAATATTTGGTGGGAAAATGGTTGTATTCACAAATACAAGAACCTAGTGGTTGATGTGCTAAGTAAAGAAATGAAGACGTGTGAGACATTGTAAGCAAGTATACTAAGTTCGCACCATCTTGGAGCGATTACAAAAATCAATTGAACCATAAGAAGAAAGACATGGATCTCCAGGAGCTCATCAGTCATATGAGAACAAAGAAGGCTAATTGCTTTAAAGATAAGCTAAATTTTGTTTCTTCTTTTTCTGCTAAAACTAACTTAGTTGAGTCTTTTGCTAGTAATTCTGATGACAGGTTCAAAGGCTAGGCTAAGAAGAATCAAAAGAATGGGCTAAAAATAATAATAATAAATAAAGAAGGGTGTTGGAGAAATTAAGAAGAAAAGGGTAACCTACTATATCTTTCAGAAACTAGGCCATAAGGCATATTAGTGCCATCATTGTGAAGGCTAACAAAACTAAGATCAGAAACTTGCTACTCAATTTGTATCCTAAGTTAACCTTGTTAAAAAAGATGAAATTATAGTTGTTATAGTCTTGGAGGCTAATCTGGTGGATAAAAAAACTGCCTGAGTGCCAGATACCAATGCTTCAGAACATTTTTAAGCTAACAAGGAGTTGGTCCACTAGTTTTGAGGATGTTACAGATTGAGAATGCTTTTTTGTAGGAAACTCCATAACTGCTAGAGTGCTTGGTAATGGAAAGTATCTTCCTTAAACTTACTTTTAGAAAAAGTTTAACTTTAAATGATGTCTTGTATGTCCCTTTCCTATGTAGGAACTTAGTTTCTAATAGCTTACTTAATAAGGTTGGACTAAATTTTATTTTTTAGGCTGATAAAGTCATAATTACTAAAAATGGGTTCTTTGTATAAAAATGATACTTAGTTGATGGACTCTTTATACTGAGCACTATTTCTTCTTCTTTCAATGATAGCTCTTCTACTACATTTGCTTATATCATTGAATCAATTAATTTATGGCATGGTAGGCTAAGACATCTTAATATTGCTTTTATTAAGAGTTTAGAAATATGAACTTGATAATATTATGGATGATGACTTTTCTAAGTGCTCTGTGATGTAGAAGCAAAGTTTGCTAAAAAAATCATTTAAACCTATAACAACTAGATGCGTTGAATTGCTTAAGTTGATACATATAAATTTGTCTAATTATAGGAGCTCTATTATTAAAGGAAGTAAAAAAATATTACATAATACATTAAGGTTTATCCCTTAACACCTAAAAATGAGGTTGAAAAGAAGTTCTTAAAATATAAAATAGAAATAAAATACCAATTAGACAAGAAATTAAGAAAGTTAGGCTATGTTTGGTTGGATGTAAGGTTTTTAATATAATGGAATAGAATGAAATGGAATGGAATGGTATATAATGGAATGGAATCTAAATGCATGTAATATTAGAAAATTGTTGTTTAGAAGGGAGGGGGTTCATAATGTAATATAGTGAAATGTCATTAAAAAGAAGGGTTTATAATGTATTATAGTGAAATATTATTTATCATTTTACATTCCATCCTAAACTCCCCAAATCGGAGGTTTTTCATTTTTATTGTTTAGGATGGAATGAGATGTAATATGAGGTCCTCCTCTTCCATCCCATTTCATTATAAACCTTCCTCCCAAACTATGGAATAATATTACATTCCATTTCATTTCATTAATAAATCCTCAACCAAACATAGCCTTAGGTCCAAAAGGGGCGGAGAATGTAACACTAAGTTTTTAAAGGATTTTTGTGAAAAGAATGGTATAATACATGATCTAGTGCCCTTTTTGCACCATAACAAATTGGTATAGCTGAAAGAAAAAATTTAACACTTAAAGAAATGATTAATGATATGTTGTTGAGTTTTAGTATATTTGATGGAAGAAGTAATTTCTACGTCCTAAATTATTAATAGAATTCCTTACAAAATGTTAGTCAGAACCTTAATGAGCCATAAAAAAGCATTTGTTCCTAACCTTAATTATTTGAAAGTGTGAAGGTGTCTAACCAAAGTTGGCTTACTAGACTTTAGAAAGGCAAATATTGGGCCCAAGACCTTTGATTGTGTTTTTATTGGTTATACTTAGAATAGTGTTGTACATAGACTCATTTCTTTGAGTGATAATTCTATTTGTGAATCTAGAGGTGCAAAATTTTTTAAGCATGTCTTTCCATTAAAGAAAAATGATGCTAGTAATGTTGCTAGCCCTCCCAATAATTTTTATATGGTTTTGTCTTTTCCTACTTCTACTTTTGTTTCAAATGAATTTGTAAATGGACCTAGGAAGAGTAAGAGGCAAAGAATTGAAAGAATTTTTAGAATAGATTTTGTTACTACCTTCATAGTTAAAAATTATGATCTTTGTAAAATAAATAAGAACATTGTTTATGTCTTTTTAATTGATGAAGATCCTAAGAACTATGAAAAGGCAGTGACTTCCATTGGCACTAGCTTTGGAAAGAAGCCATTAAAATTGAGCTTCATTTAATAATAAAAAACCATAATTGGACCTTAACTGATTTGTCTAAGGGTTGTAAAAAAATTAGAACCAAATGGATTTTTTAGGAAAAAAATCCGGCCTGATGGAGCTATAAAAAAATTTTAAGCCAAGTTGATGGTTATAGGTTAGGCATCGACAATTTTGAAACCTATTCTCCTGTAACCAAATTGCTACTATTAGAACTCTAATATCCTTTTTATGCCATTTATGGCCTAATAGTATACCAAATGGATGTAAAAATCATATTTCTTAATGGTGACTTAGAGGAAGAAATATATATGGAACAACCTAAAGGTAATATTGCTCCTGGTCAGGAAAATAAGGTGTGTAAGCTTAGAAAGTCCCTCTATGGTCTTAAACAAGCTCCTAAACAATCGTGTGAGCAGTTTGGCCAAACTTTGATTAGTAATAGTTATATTGTGAATGCATATGATTCTTATGTTTATTTAAAAAAATGATTGGATTAAATTGTGTGGTTTTATGACTTTATGTTGCTGATAAGCTCTTTTTTATATACTAATGAGGATGTGGTCATTAACGCCAAAAAAATTTTATCTTCTTAATTTGATATGAAAGATTTAGGAAAGGTTAATGTGATTCTTGGTATTAAAATGAGAAAAATAAAAAAAATGGCTTCTCTTTATGTCAATTCCATTATATTGAAAAAATGTTTAAAAACTTTGATTGCTTTGATGTTGTAACTACGAGAACTCCCTATGATTATAGTTATGTCTCAAGATGAATAAAGGTTATAGTTAATAAGTCAAGTATGTTAAAATTATAAGAAGTGTTATGTTCCTCGTGAATTATATTAGACCTATCATAGCTTATACTATGAGTAAATTGAGTCCTTATACTTATAACCTTAGTGATAAGCATTGAAATGAACTTTATTGCTTATTAAAATCTCTTAAAGGAATTATAAATTGGTGTTTCCATTTTAATAAATTTTCTACTATGTTAGAAGGATTTTATAATGGAAATTAGGTGTCTGACAATGATGAAGTTAGCTCCACTAGCGGTTCTGTATTTACTTCAGTTGGAGGTACTATATTATGGAAATCTGTGAAACAAACATACATAGCACACTAATATGGAATCCAAATTCATTGCTCTTAAGTTGGTAGGTCAAGAAGCTGAATGGTTGGCAGATATGCCATTATAGGGGAAACCAAATGTAACAATTTCCTTATATTATGATTTGCAAGTAGCTATTAGGATAGCAAAAAATAGCGTGTAAAATGGAAAGAAAAGACACATCTATATTAGATCTAATTTAGTCAAATAATTTATAAAAATGGAGTAATTTCCTTGGAATATGTAAGATTCGAGTGGAACTTGGTAGACCTTCTCACTAAAGGATTAAAAAGGAAAGTAGTTCTTGAATCATCAAGGGGGATGAGGCTTAAGCCCATAGATTGAGAGAGTTTGGTGGATACCATATTATGGTCAAATGAAGCTATATGATTCCTTACATTCCCATCCCTATAATGTGTAGTTGTGTTTGACATAAGGCTGATCCGTAAGCTCTTAATGAATCTATATCCCTATTATTTTAGTGGTCCTATAGAGACGAACATGATGGATTCAGCACCTTATTTTTATAAGATCCATAACCCATTGTAGTGGTCTAATATGATGGACTCGATGGATACAATTTTGCAAAGGTTGAGCCATATTGGCTCTTAATGGTTTCATAACCTTTAATGGGCAATTTTTAGGATGATAGACTTAGAGAAACCAACTATTTGAGTGTGAAGGTATGGCCACCTTCTATGAAATACTTGGGCTGTCTTTATAGAGCATTCATGAGAACCTAAGGTATGCACATGACCATAAAAGGCATTTGTTATGATTTATTTTCTTTTTATCGCAGAATTTGGTGAAATTAAAGGTATAATGTGTGTTTTGAGGTCTCATCCTAAGTCTATAAAGTTCAAGATAAATTTACTTTATTAACTAACTTATTGCCTCACCTCACTACACACCAATTCAATAGAAAGATATTGATGCTTATGTATATAACCTCTCCTTTGCCCAGAAAATTCAAAGTTAGCAAGTCATTAGTGGGGGAGTGTTGGATAAATGCCTCCCTCACTTTTTTTACCAAATATGTTATATTCTTGTCCTACATTGGTGGGTATAAACATTTTTGGTTATTTGTCCGTTGGAAAGTTATTCTTTGACTAGGTCTTTGTATATTTCTCTCTTTTATACTTTAAATGATGTAAATATTCTCCATAAACATTTTTAATGTTTTATGGATTTATCTCCTTAATTTTTTCCTCACTCATGAATTCTTCTCCAACATTTGATTTGTTATGTATATTGAGTTTTTATAGATGTTCTTTTCACTTTAGAAAATTTTCACTAATATGATTGACACTTTTTGCAAATCTGATAACGCTTTTTCCTTGGGTGATTGTATTTCTACTAGTTCCAACTTTTCAACCTTGAGCGCATGAGTTCTTAGATTAGTTATGTTAAATTTGGGGAGAAGATGGCATCATCAATTGCACAATGTTCATACCAAATTTTGCTTTCAAGGAAGTGATTATACTACGACACAACTAATTGATAAGTGTTATTCTTTACTTTATCTTTATTTTCCTTACACTTCCTAACTGACAATACTTCTCATATTGTAAACAAGAGCATTTCTTATAATGAATAGAAAGGATGAGTTATTATTTTAAAGAAATCCATATTAAAATTTTTAAAATTATTTTCATTTTTAGGATGAATGATTAGAACTTCCTACTTTTTAAGTACCATTTATTACAACTTGATATTATTTTGTAACTAATGGCAAGTTGAGATCCTTTATTATCTTTTAAAGGATGAAAATACATTAATTTCATATAACGTATCCATTATTGTGTTGGTATTTAAGAAATCAATTAATCCTATATAATGTATCCATTCTTTTATTATTTCTATGAAGCACATTATGCTTACTATATAAATGTCAAATTTCCAAAGCTTTAACTCTATTAAAAACTAAAATTAAGCTAGATAATTTACACCATTTAATATGTATTTTCTATGAAACATGATTTATTCTTTAGATGAATTCAACAATATAATTTTGAATTTTTTAAAATTTAATTAAGGTTTCTTATACCTTTCTACATTATAACTTCATCGAAGTAATTTAAAAAGGTATAAGAAAACTAAAGTATACAATTTACAAAAGACTTCAACTAAATCTAAATGATCCTTGGCTAAAAGTATACATGATATCTATTAAAGCAGTAAGACCTATACATGAGCTAAGCTTGCTATGTGTTTCAGTGAGCGTGCAAGCACCATTCGTTGCCAGTGAGAGGAGATAGTAGAGATTGTAATCAATAGGCAATTGCCTTTGTTCTGATGTAATGCTCTAGAAGCAGGATCCCACTTTTATATCTCTTAATCCAAATAACCTGTTGTTCCTTTTATACTAGACATAGTAAATCACTGAAAGCAATTTGAATTTTCTCATCTCCATTTGAGCTAAATTGGACATAGGGAATCCATTTGAAAATTTATGATAAGAGTAAGTTAGAGCATTCCAAACTAAATATAATGAGGATTCCATTCCCTAATTCATTTAACTACCAACATCTGAAGTATAATTGATTCAAGTTCTTAGGGACTTCCTCGTAAAATAGGTAATCTAAATTAATAAAAAGGTGTTTGATGTTATCCTTGGTGCTAAGCCTTTGGCAAGCTACAAGCCATTATAAAAATAAAGCGAAGGAGAGATGACAAAGTCCAAAATTAGTTTATAACACTACATCAGAGTTAGATTTACATATAATAGTTTTTTTACAGGATTTTGATGTGAATCTAATCGATTTATGAAGGGTCTATACCACTGTGTCTTATAAAGGAGAGCTAAGAGTACTAAAGGCCAAAAAGTTTAGGAATTCTTCCCATCCTCTTATATAATGGAAGAGTTGGTGCCAAGCATTGTTTCTGATGACAGGCTGGATCTTTTATTTAGATAGGATTATAGACTTTAGGAATTGTAGCTCTGCTAGGCTATGGAGGGGACCTCTAAAGTGCAAGAATCAAACTAGAAGAAAGTTTTACTCCCTTATCTAATCTTATGTTTGATGCAAGGATGAATTAACTCTTTTATTTTCAAGTTTTGGTTAAAAGTCCAAGATATTCCAAGAGTAGCTTTATAGGTCTAAATATATGTTCCTTTCAAAAGATGCAGATAGGACTAGTTTACATACATGTTTTCTCCATCCGAGCATAGTATCCATAGACTCCTAATGAGCGTTATTTTTCTTATTGTTCAGATGAAACTAATTCTCATGCCTCTATATTTCTTTGGTTAACATATAAATGCCCATTTTACCTTATGAACTTTTGGTTTTCTTATTAGAGCCACTATAGAGAAATTCCCTCAATGCTTTATAAATGTCCTTCATTATTCCTTTAAGCAGAGTAAGATCAAAAACCCAATAGATGGAAAGGCTACTTAATATAGAAATAGTTAGCTAAAGTTTAACCCATAGGATAGACAATTATTTCACCAATTATGGAGTGTCTTTTTTATGGAGTTTAGAAGAGGAGTGTAGTCCCTCTTCATGAGTTTCCTTACAATTATAGACAGTCTTATGTATCGAAAAGGTAGTTGTTGTTGATTTAAACCCTTACAAATAAGTGATTCTCCTACATTAGGATTGGATCCTGCTAAAAGAATGAGTGAACTTTTGTTAGGGTTAAAGACTATAATAGACATAACTTCAATTCTTTTAGGGAGCTGATAAATAGCTTAATGGAAATGGTATTAACTCCAAATAGTAAAACTAAATCATCAGTAAAATAAAGTTGGAGAATACTTAGCTTTTCACACTTGTAATGGTATTTGAATCTAGGTTCTTTTCTTGTTTTGAGCTTGTAAGCCTGCAGAAAACCTCCATTCAAATGACAAAGAGGTAGGATGATAAGGGATCACCCTACTTTATGCCTCTTATAGCTTTAAAGATATTTGTTGGCCTAACATTCATAATGATGGAGTATGACATTGATGTTATACAATTTTTGATCTAAGAGACAAATTTCAAGGGAAGGCCTGTAACTTGAAGTGTGTAGATTATAAAGCTCCAACTTAAAGAATAAAAAACCTTATTAAAATCTATCTTTAGGGAATAACTTCTAATAGAGGGTATTGAGCTATAGCGATTAAGTAATTCCTAGAAGATCATGATGTACCACCAATGTTCCTTCCCGGAACATAAACACTCTAGCTTATATTGATGAAATTAGATAAAATTTTCTTCAATCTACTGGACAAGATTTTTGTGATAATTTTAGAGACAACGTTGTAATATTCTATAGGTTTATAGTCATTCATTGATATAAGGTTGGGGACTTTTCGTACTAAGTAAATGTAAGTTTTGTTTACTCCAGTTAATATTCTGCCTAAACTAAAGAATTCCTACACAACATTTATCATCGATTCACTAGTATAATTCTAAGTGGACAAAATGAATCTAGCACTATAGTCATTAAAATCTAGGGACTTATTAGGTGAGAAGGAGAAATGAGTGGCTTTAATCTCTATAGGAGTGACTTCCTTAGTAAGGGCTTCAATTTATTTAAAAGTGAGATTGTCAGCACATTTTTAAGCTCATCAATTAGAGGATGAGTTTCATAATAAATGGCTAGCAGTTTTGAGAAATGATCTCAAGCTAACTCCTTTGCGTTGGATTGACGTGAAACCAAATTACCATCAGACTTATTTAGAGTAATAATATTGTTATGATTTCTTCTTGATTGTATTTTCATAAAGAAGAAGTTGGAATTTCTATCTCTTTCCTTTAACTAATTGGTTATAGATTTTTGCCAAAGTTCAGAGTTACAGGCTTCCATAATATTAGTGTTTTTTCTTAATTCAGAGAGTTCTAGGGCTCTAAGTGTTAAATCTATAGGATTAATAGTTAGATCTTCATTCTTGTAGCAAATCATAAGATCTATACCCCTTATCTATAATTTAATCATCTCCAATTTAATAGCCTTGAACTTAATATAACATTTAGAAGCATTTAAACCTATGACTTTAGCTCCAAGGCCATTATTTAAAGGAGTATTAACATTTGGATACTTTAATAAAAAGTTGAGAAAATTAAAAAATGTTTTACTTCTCCCTTCTTATGGAAAAATGTATAAGCAAATAGGTTAGTGATCCAAGGTCAACGATCCGAGGTCAGATGGTTTCTGAAATTCACATAGTTAAGTGATATTAAGCTAGCCATTTAGAGTTCACTATACATCTATCCAACTTCTTTTGTTGGAACCAATCACCAGATTGACTATTTGACAATGTGTAGAATTTACCTGAGTAGTTCAGATTAGTCAACTCAAGTCTTTTAGGGAATTGAGTCACCTCCTTAATATTTCAGTTATGGTTTCTCCTATTGCCCTACGCTTCATTAGGAAATAGTAGACAATTGAATTTGTAATTAATAATCTGTGGACAAGAATTATTGTTTCCCAAATGTTTAAGGTCCTCCTATGGTTGCCTTCTTTGAAATTGTAACTTATAGGCATATATGACAAGTATATAGAAAGGAGTATGGGTTTGTTTTACTATAATCTCATAGTATAGGCATTGATCAGAACATTTCCAGCTTTAAAGAGAAAACATTGAGGGGTCCAAAGAGATTAAGATGCTACTATTGAAGTGTACCTTATGATTATTGATTGTGATCCACTCTTTATCTAAAAACTAAAGGCCCTTTGGAATAGGTTAAAATTGATTTTTGTTTCAATTAGACCCATAAAGCATTGCTTATTCTAAATAAGTTCTTAAGGTTATTTGCTTTGTAGGGCTATTTAAGCTCCTAATGTTCCATATGAGAAACTTCATAGGTAAGGAGGTAGAGTGATTTTTTTCTTCTTAGCTTTCGTACTAGATCTACCCTTACCAGTGCTAGGCTCAAGGATTAGAGGGATACTAGTACTTCTAGTGACAAGTTCACTACTACATTGACCAAAATTAGGATTAATAAAGATTTTCTTAATTCCACCTCTTCTTGCATCGTAAGGGTGTTTTCAGTCTTTGTTACTCCCTCTTTAACTTCAAAAGGAGATATAATTGTGGCGTTTGAAGCATTCAATGTAACATCTAAAGTAATAGCCTTAACAAAAGCTATAGTAAAATTAGAAGAAGAAATTTGTGCATTTTTTAGCTACAGGGGGTTTATAGCCTCAATAATAACTACAGTCAAATAAGGAGAAGCAATAGTTACATCTTCAACTATAGGGGGATTTCCCTTAATAAAATGTACTTCCTTCTATTTAGGTTTCTAGACCTACATTTGCTCCTTTTTCTTTGGCTTCTAAAGATAAGAAACCTTAATGAAATCTTCAAACAATTGATTCTCCTAATTTAGTTTTATAATCCTGAAGGAGTCAGGGAGTTCACTATTAAATCTTATCTCAACATATACTCTAACATTTCCTATCCTTTGAAGGTTACCCATGTTCCTATGTAGGTTGATAGGTTTGCCTAAAGCAGTTTCTAAATAGCTTATTCCTTTCTCTTAACAATATTATAAAGGAACACCATAGATATTGGCCCATATTGGAACCATTTGAAGACATATTATGTCAATGACAATACTTGGATGCCATTTCATTAGAAAGAGAGGTCTCCATAGATGTGCCATTGTCCTTGTTCCCAAATCTTTTGTACACTTTCAATTGAAGCAAATTTGAAAATGAAGAGCTTATCTTCACTAATTTAATCCTTATAAAGACCAAATATTTTTTAGGTTGTGAAGGAAGGTCTGTCTTTTTTCGAGGAAGTAGCCTATTAATGCAGAGCTCCACTTCTTAACACCTAATTAGAGGATTTCAATGGGAAAGTACTCAGATTTGAAGGTTTTACAAATCTTAGCATTCCAAAGTGCTCAAGGTCACCTACCATACTACTCAGTATTACTTTTTAAGGGATACCAACCTGCTCTTTGCTCGAGGAACGTGCTTTAATGATACTAGCAAGTAAAGGTTCCAAAGGAGCAGTGGAGCTTAATGGATGCTTGGGTGAAGATGAAAAAAGGGGAAAAGCAATGTCCATCAAAAAGATGGGGGGATTCAGGGATAGCTCCAGAAGGCGGTTAAAGCAGTAGTGGTATTAAACATTGGGTGGTGGTTGCTTTATCCATAATGGTAAAAAACAATCAGTAGTTAAATGGAAAGAAATGTAAATTATGGGCAGGTTACTAAGTTCGGGAAGAAAAATTGAGTTCAAGAGAACCTAGAAATAAATAAGGTTAGAGAAAGGAGGAAGTATTTTATGGTCAACAATTTCAAAATTTCCGTATTATATATTTTATGGTCAATAATTTCGAAATTTGCATATTATTATCATATAATCTCACTTTTAAATTGAACATTAAAAAAATAGGGAAATGCCAATTTAATTATAATTTATATAACTAAATAAATTTTTATGTTATTGAACTTTCTATTTTCATAAATATTTTGAGTTCCACTCCTTATGTGTAATTTAAATATTATTTTCTAGGAATAGTTTATTTAATAAAGTTTGAAAATTTTTCTCCTATAATTATAATGATTAGGGGAAATAAAAATATCACTAAAACATAATTAAAGCTAATTATCATTGACATTACATATGAAGTAAATAATCATAAATGTGAACATTGAAAAATATAATTAAAATTAATCATCATTATTATATAATTAAAGAATAGTCCATAGTATTTCCTTTTGTCTATTCAAACATTTTTCCTTTTTTCTCCTTGAATAATTTATAACAAAATTTTATTGATTAGGATAATTAAAATATACTATTAATTGTTTTAACACAAGAATTTCAATTTTAAAAAACATTTATTTAGCCTGAAGGGATTCAAAAAAAATTTTACTTTGTCTTGGAGGAACCAATTTATTAGATGTAACCATATGATTTAAAAATTATTAACTTTATCTATATATAAATATGTTATCCTATTAAATGCTTCCAATTTGTGTAGACCTTTTTTAGTTACTGCTAACTATTTCCATTAAAGACAATATGATTAATTATGATTTAATTCTCCAACTAAATCATGAGGGTTCAAAATTTGGCGAGACAATATGTCACAACCTGGAACCACATCGGGCACTTGACAACCGCTTCATACCCAGGCTAAGGATATTCACAATACCCTTAACTTGACTATGCAAGACTAACTGAATATCCTTTGAAAACATTTGGACAGCACAACAATTGTATTTTGAAAATCCAAAAACTCAATTAAAATACCTATAAATCAGTTTTAAACGCACTTTTATATTCACATTTAAAACTCTACCACAACTTCCAGACTTTTAAGTCCACTCAAGAGCAATCTCAACAACAGTACAAAAGGTTCATACATAAGGTCATTTACAAACCACAAGACAGTCAAGAGTTAATTTACAAAATCATAAAGAATATCTACATAACCAACTTAATAAAAATAGTTCATGAGCCATTATACAACAAAAGTACAAAATCGAAACTATCCATGTGTTGTAATGCCCCGAAAATGTCAAAAGACTACATGATCTACTCAGAGCTTCAAGCTCACCAAATTAACCTGCATAGTTGGAAAGCGGAGAGGTGAGTACATTACGTACTCAGTAAGCAGAAAAAACATATATCGCAAACAAAACTCGATACGTACCAAGATGGTCTAGATAACCTAAGGATAGGTTTTTTTCATGTACCTAACATGCACATAACCACCTATGAAGTGAACATACATGATATAGAAACACACAGGTCTAGCCTATGACTCAACATATACTAGTTAGGAACCACATAGGCCTAGCCTATTAATCACTCATCCAGTGAACATAGGTTCTAGTTCCAGTACATAATAGTAGAAAAGCATCACATGTATAAATGAAATCTCATCAGGAAGCCAAATTTCATAATATGCCAAAATAGTTATATGTGTTGCCACTAGTCAGCCAAACTAGTGTGCATACCTATCGATTCCTAGTGTTGGCTCGACTTTCCTCTGTGGTGAGTCCAGACTACGGTAGATAAAAGCATCATGACCTTATGTGATGACCTTGTCGGTGATCAGACCTATAGGTGTGCAATCACTCGCAAGTCTCGTAGAAAGGTGTCGATACGAGGACACAACTTTTATGTACCAGTGTTAAGGGTATGGGGGTCGCTTATTCTATTGTGCCTAGCACACGAATGGCCAATCGTTACCTCACCAATCATGAAAATCATATACAAATATTAAGTACTAAAATTAAGTAAGGCACTATGTCTTTATTTATCGATCTAATCGATAAAATGGAACCTTGTCATGGCTCTAAGCCAAAAGAGAACACATACACGTAGCATACATGACTCGATTATGCATATGTAAATTCCAAAACATTATTTCATGCAATAAAAGACATCTTTTTCACTCCAAGTGCAAAGTGTTATTCAAAACAATGTTGTTTCTTAAATACACAAGTGCAAAGCGTTATTCAAAACAATGTCGTTTCTTAAATACACAAGTATACTAGCATCCATTTAAGATTCAATTTCACTATGCATTACCTTGGTTCAAAATTCATATACAAGTCATCATACATGTCTTGGGATGTCCTAATCCCATTTGAGAGATATGGTTTCCCCATCTCACCTCAAAAGAAGGTATACACTCCCTTGACTTCAACAATCCTCAGTACTTGCTCTTTGATTCACAACTTCCGAGCCTTTATACATAAAAATATACATTGTATTTACTACTCAAACATGTATCTCACATTTATACACCATCACATAAGTGTATAAAACACAATATCACTATCTTTAAGCTATAGGATTGGTCCATTAAGCTTCTCACATAGTTACTTCCCTTGTTATTCACATAAGCTTTCTTTTGCATTTTCCAAGGCATTTAATGCCTTTAATCCAATACTTACATCTTTTAAAGCATAATTAAGCACATTTTCATCCAAGCACATTAGGCCACTACTCTTCAATCTAAGCAAAAATTCAAGTTTACTCTAAGTAAACGTGAAAGCCTCTTTCCAATGCATATCATTACAAATCCTTAAACCCTAAGCCATGTTCACTTAGATATCTTATGAAACACCTCATGTACATGACTTTCAAGTCATATTTTCAAGACTTTATCGTAGTAATTCATCCTCCTATCTTGCTATATAACAAACACTTCCAAACAACAATGCATTTCACCACTCCATTCAATCTAATTTCCTTCATTTAAGCCATATTCAACACAATTATACAACTCATTACATTATTCCATTTCTTCATCCATCATTTCGACCAAGCCTTATCTAATATACATCTTCTTCATTTTTCATCATCAATTCAGATTATACATATACAATTAACACCATAGAATTCATTTAAACCATGATATTCAAAATTTCACAAACTTTTACCAAAAAGAGAACATTTTGGTTTTGGCTTAAGGAGACTTCTCCATGACTCATTTCTTTCATCTTAACTACGTTTCATGCATATTCAAGAATGGAGAATAACATATCTTAATACCAAACTCAAAATCATAATATAGAGAGAGATAAGATAAGATTTACGTAAACTTTCCTTTGGTGATATCTTAAAATCCTTTGAGAATTTCTCAAATATAATGATAGATTTGAGTTCCTTGATCCCAAATTAACTTAGAACACCTTGATTTGGGTTGGATAATTAAAAAGAACAGTAGAGTTTTAGTGATGGTCGAATGGATTCTTCTCCTCCTCTCTTCTCCTTTCTTCTCCTTTCTTTCAATTAAAACAAAGTGTTTCTAATCTTTAATGGTGGGATGCACGGTCATATAAGGAAGAAGGGTCTAGAATATTGACTCTTCTTTGGTAAAACATGGTGAAATTACCTTTTTACCCTTAGCTTATGTGAAATTACTACTATACCCTCCAAACTTTTCCTAAATATGCAATTAAGCCCAAATTTGGGAATAACCAAAACTTTTATTTTATTTTGGTCCCTGAACTTTTGAAAATAATAATTAAGCCCCTTAACTTGATAAAATTACATATTGGTCCTCCAAGAATTAAAAATTTACATTTAAGTCTCTTAACTTTTAGCAATTTGCAAATAACCCCTTATGTACATCAACTTTTACAATTAAGCTTTCTAAGTGTCCAATAAGTCTATAAATCATGTCTAATCACCTATA
>JANSVA010445809.1:0-17234 GCA_025504915.1 Erythroxylum reticulatum | reverse complement strand
TGACTCATCAATCCATCACTCGACCCGAAGACCCAACCTAGAGACCCGAAGCTGGTGAATTATTTTTTGGTGTGTTTTTTTAGTTTTCCAAATTTTTCCTGCTTAAATCTTAATTGCATTTTTTATTGCGTTTGATTGGATCTTGGATTTATGAATTGCTTGGAAGTTGGAACTTGGTTTGTGATTTGCAATTTCCGTGTATCTAATTGGATATTGGAGTTTAAATGTTGAATAATAATGGTATTGTCATTTGGAAATGAAAATGGAGTTGAATTGAATAAGTGAGTCTCTCACAGTGAATGATGTATTGGTTATAAAGATTGGTTTAAGTTTATCAAAAAAATTTGATAAGTTTTAGATGAATGAAATGCATTATGCATGACCTTGTTGATTATGAAATTGAAAGTTGAACTTGAAAGTTAAAACAACTTAAATGTAAAATTTAAACTGATAATATTAAATTTGTAAAATTGTAAAAACCTAAAACATTAATTGACGCATTCTTAATATTTGTGAAATGGTATTTTATTTTTAATATTTGGGTATTGACTATAGGTAAATAATTAATTGAGTATAAAATTATGCAATTGGAAATTAATAATAATTTGGTTGTAATTAATGATAGTATTTGCCTATTTGGGTATTAGTTTTGGTAAATAATTAATTGAGTATAAAATATGTTGAACTTGAACTATTTGGTAATATATATATGTGGGGTATCATAAATATTTATAATAGATAATGTGTTAAAGTAGTGATGTAATAAATGTATCCCAAAAAGAACTTTTTTTTTCAAATTGTGAATATGTTGTAGACTTGTAGGTTCCAATCATTTATACTTAGACTTATTAATGTCAATTAAAAATTGTAAAAGCAACATATATATTTAAGAACGAAATATAGAATGGTGTATGTAGTATTATGATTTGTTAGAAATGAAAAGAAGATTCAAAGCTTTAAATAAGGAAAAAAAACATTTCAAAAGAAGTTATATCCTTCAGCTTGATCCTTAGGTTAAGAATATATCTTTCAACTTGATCATCATGTTATAAATATATGTTAATGAACAATTGTATAAGATATGTCATTCATTATTTGGCAATTATGTAAATCATATCATACCCTTAAACTTGATCCTCATCTTTGAAACTTTGAATTGAAATTGTTGAAAATGGAAATTGTTTACGTATGATTTGTAGAAGTTGGAAATGGAAATTGTTGAAAATTGTTAGAAATGGAAATTGTTTTATAAATGTATTATGATTATTAGAAATGGAAATGGAAATGGAAATTATTGAAAATTGTTGAAAATGAAAAGTGAAATTGTTTATGTATGATTTATGGATGTTGGAAATTAAAATTGTTAGAATTGGAAATTATTTTATGAATGTATTGTGATTATTGGAAATGGAAATTGTTAAAAATGAAAAAAATTTATGCATGTTTTGTGATTGTTAGAAATGGAAATTGTTTTGTGAATGTTTTGTGATTAATGAAAATGGAAATTGTTGAAAATTGTTGGAAATGGAAATTGAAATTGAAATTGTTTATGTATGATTTGTGGATGTTGGAAATGAAAATTGTTAGAAATGAAAATTATTTTATGAATGTATTGTGATTATTGGAAATAGAAATTGTTAAAAATTGATTTAAATGGAAATTGTTTATACATATTTTGTGATTGTTGGAAATAGAAATTGTTTTTATGAATGTTTTGTGATGAATGAAAATGGAAACTGTTAAAAATTGTTGGAAATAGAAATAGAAATTGTTTATGTTTGATTTGTGGATGTTGGAAATGGAAATTGTTGAAAATTATTATAAATGGAAATTTTTTATGCATGTATTGTGATTATTAGAAATGGAAATTATTGGAAATGAAAATTGTTTATGAATATTTTGTAATTATTAGAAATGAAAATTGTTAAAAAATATTGAAAATGGAAATTTTTATGCATGTTTTGTGATTGTTGGAAATGAAAATTGTTTTATGAATGTTTTGTGATTAATGGAAATGGAAATTGTTGAAAATTTTTGGAAATGGAAATGGAAATTGTTTATGTATGATTTGTGGATGATGGAAATGAAAATTGTTGAAATTGTTAGAAATGGAAATTGTTTTATAAATGTATTGTGATTATTGGGAATGAAAATTGTTGAAAATAGAAATTGTTAAAAATTGTTGAAAATAGAAATTGTTTATGCATGTTTTACGATTGTTGGAAATGGAAAGTGTTTTATGAATGTTTTGTAATTAATAGAAATGAAAATTGTTGAAAATTGTTGGAAATGGAAATGGAAATGGAAATTATTTATATATGATTTGTGGATGTTGGAAATGGAAATTGTTGAAAATTGTTAGAAATGGAAATTGTTTTATGAATGTATTGTAATTATTAGAAATAGAAATTGTTTATGAATGTTTTGTACTTATTAGAAATGGAAATTGTTAAAAATTGTTGCAAATGGAAATTATTTAAGCATGTTTTGTAATTGTTGGAAATGAAAATTATTTTATGAATGTTTTGTGATTAATGAAAATAGAAATTGTTAAAAATTGTTGGAAATGGAAATTGAAATTGTTTATGTTTGATTTATGGATGTTGGAAATGAGAATTATTTTATGAATGTATTATGATTATTGAAAATGGAAATTGTTAAAAATGGAAGTTGTTTATGAATGTTTTGTGATGATTAGACATGGAAATTGTTAAAAATAGAGATGATTTATGCATGTTTTGTGATTGTTGGAAATGAAAATTATTGGAAATTGAAATGGAATTATGAATGTTTTGTGATTATTGGAAATGAAAATTGTTAAAAATTGTTTAAAATGGAAATCGTTTTATGAATATTTTGTGATTAATGGAAATTGTTTATGTATATTTTGTGATTGTTAGAAATGAAAATTATTGAAAATTGTTGGAAATGGAAATTATTTTATGAATGTTTTGTGATTAATAGAAATAAAAATTATTTATGTATGTTTTGAGATTGTTGGAAATAAAAATTGTTGAAAATGGAAATGGAAATGGAAATGGAATTATTAATGTTTTGTGATTAATGGAAATGGAAATTGTTTATATATGTTTTGTGATTGTTAGAAATAAAAATTGTTGGAAATTGTTGAAAAGGAAATTGTTTTATGAATGTTTTGTGATTAATGAAAATGGAAATTGTTGAAAACTGTTAGAAATGAAAATGGAATTATGAATGTCTTGTGATTATTAGAAATAGAAATTGTTGAAAATGGAAATTATTTTATGAATGTTTTATGATTAATGGAAATGAAAATTGTTTTGTGATTGTTGGAAATGAAAATTGTAAGAAATGGAAATGGAATTATGAATATTTTGTGATTATTGGAAATGGAAATTGTTTAAAACAAAAATTGTTTATGTATGTTTTGTGATTGTTAGAAATGAAAAGTGTTTATATATGTTAAATGTTTTGAATTTTTAGCTTTTAACTTATAATAAATTGTGTTCCATGAAATTGAAATGTGTATAATGCAATCATACAGAATTATGTACTAAAATTATGTGTTATTTATTTTTATGTATTATTTATTTTGATATATGCATTCATTTATTTTTACAAATAATTGGAAAAAAGTTCAAGTACTCCTGACCAATCAACTTCTGAAAGATACGATGATCCAGCTTGAGCTCATGCTGCATTGGTTTACGGTATGAGAAACCATACTATTTGCTTGTTTTATACCAAGCATTTAAAAGATGAAGGATTCACCTAATTAAAAAACATTTAGCTGGGGTTAAAGGAGATGTGAAACCCTATAAAAAAAGTAAGTCAGATGTTAAGTGGAAGATGAAAACATTACTTGATGAATATCAATGTGAGAGAAATAGAAGAGAGGTTGAATTTTGAAATTGATAGTGAAATTTCATTTTCTAGTTTCCGTGGTGGTTTTGGAAATGTTGAAGATGGAAGTAGTAGTGGTAGTGATAGTAGTGGTATTGGTAGTGTTCCTTCTCAGGCTCAAGAAGAAGTACCTGATCCTGATGTGAGGAAGAGAAGAAGACAAATGTCTAGTTTCTTTGCACCACGAACAACTCCTGGAGCCTAACCTTCAATTCATAATACAATGCAATCAAGAGATGCAACTCACAATGTCGGTATAAAAGTAACTAGATGATGGTATGATACATGTTCATCATTCATTACTTCTCAATCTTATTATTATCAACCTATGATGGATGCAATAACCTCTTATGCTCCAGGATATAAAGGTCCTTGGATTTGATGACTTAAGAGGTAAACTTTTGAGTTAATTTGTTTTTGAAATTAGAAGTTATTTGACTGAAAGAAGAGTGAATTAGGGTAGTTATGGATGTTCAATCATGTGTGTTAGTTGGACAAATAGGATACAAGAACCTATTATAATTTTTTTGGTTTATTCTATGTTTTTGAAATCTATTGATGCATCTGACCTTATTAGAACTACTAAGACTTTCTTTGTAATATTTTACAAAGTTATGAATGATGTAGGGTCAAAAAACATTATTCAGTTTATTTCTGACAATGATTTCGCTCATAAAGCGTTAGGAAAAAGGTTGCAGAATATGTATAATTCATTCTTTTAGACTCCTTGTGTTGCACATTGCATTAACCTAATGCTGAAGAATATAAGGGATCCTAGGTGTTTTCCTGTTATCGATGAGACTATGCAGAAAGCTAAAAAGGTGATAAAGTTCATTTATAATTGTGTATGGGTATTGAATTTGATGAAAAAAGAATTTATCAATGTTAAGAATTTATGTCGTCCTACTGTAACAAGTTTTGCAACAAATTTTTTATCACTTTAGTTTTTTGTTTCGACAAAGAAAGAGTTAAGACAAATGTTTATAAGTGATAAATGGATTGCATCTCATCATGCTAGGACTAATGCTGGAGTCGAGGTTTGTAATATATACTAGAAGATAGAGAATTTTGGTCTCAATGTTAATTTTTTATCCGAGTTTGTGAGCCCTTGGTGAGGGTGCTTCGCTTAGTTGTTAGTGAAGAAAAGCTAACAATA
This sequence comes from Erythroxylum reticulatum, assembly GCA_025504915.1. Classification (NCBI taxonomy): domain Eukaryota; kingdom Viridiplantae; phylum Streptophyta; class Magnoliopsida; order Malpighiales; family Erythroxylaceae; genus Erythroxylum; species Erythroxylum reticulatum. Next base: position 12,196 of record JANSVA010445809.1, on the reverse strand, counting down.
GGTTATATTTTTGATGTCATGGAAAGCGACGGAAGCAATTAAGGTCAATCTGAAACATAGAGCTTCTATATACACACCATACCTTTCAATCATTAATGACAGAAGGGAAAGACAACTTTTTTCTCCATTGTTTATAGCTGGGTTATTTTTGAATCTTAGTGTCTATTTTAAACTGAATCTTACTAAGTAAGTTGAAATTAATAGATGAATGCTTTTAACTATTACAACAATTGTTAATATTGATGCGCTGCAAGATCTTTTAAGCTTACAAATGGAGCTTTACAAGTTGTCTTATAGAGATTTTGGAATGCTGATTGCTATTCAACAAAGAGGAAAACTTTCTCAAAGTATTAGTTATTTCCTTTTTCTTATTTGTTGAAAATTAATTATCATTTTATTTTATTTATAACACTACTTTTGTTATTTTATAACCTATAATTTCTTAGTGAGATCAATTTAGAAATAGTGTTCTAGAATTGAAAAGGTTTGCAATTCGGATTTTAAGTCAATGTGTCAGTGCAATAGGCTGTGAATAAAAATGGAGCACATTTGAATTTATCCACTCAAAGAAAAGGAATAGATTAGAGTATAAGAAGTTGAATGGCTTGGTTTTTGTTTGTTACAATTTAAAGCTTCGGGAAAGATATGATATTTTTATTATTAATTTTGATATAATTTCTTATAATTAAATTTAATTGTTTACTAGGAGTCTTAATAGCCAAGTAGTTCAACTGATTCAATTTTTATTGATAATATTGATCTTTTGACATATTAGGTTTTTGAAGAATCGAATTTGGTAGATGTCAATGATTTAGAAGATAATCTTAGATGAGAAAGTATTGACATGCCATTTAGTGCATTAAATATGAATGATAATGATTATAAAACTCTTCTCAATAATGAGAATTTTGTACTAAATGATAATTGAGGTCAGTACAGTTATAGCGGGTATCTTTCTGTTGACAATTGAATTTCATTTTAGGTTTTTGTTTTTTCTCTTATTTTAATTTTACTTATATTTGATGTTTATATTAAATTCTATATATGTAATATAACTGTAAATATTTTTCTTTCAGGTTTAACTTTTACTTGATTATTTCTTCGTTAAGAACTCTTTTTGTCAATTGTTTAAGGATATTTATTATTCTTTTTATTGGATGTTTTGATGTAATTATTATTTATTAAAATGATGAAATTTTATCATTGTAATATTGCAAATTTTTTTTATTATTCTTAATTTTATATTTGTATGATAATGACTGTCTTTTTTATATTAATTTTAATTATTATTTATGCATCAAATATTTAAAAATTATTATTATTTTATATTAATTGTGATTATTATTTATTATTATAACTTTTGGAAATATAATTGACGTAAACAATAAATTAATAAAATATATCAATAAATTATTTTACAAAATTTAAAAATATAAAAAGCTATTTTATAAATTTAAAAAATTATATAAAAAGCTAATTAATATTGACTGATACGAATACCAGAACTCAATCAGGTGCTTATTCGTCGGTTATGGTATTAGTAAATTCTATCGTATCAGTTATATTCAATGTTAAATGAAGAAGCCACTCTTCAGTCTATAAATGGCGTAAAATATACATATACGCATATTGACAACACATGCCCAACATATTTCGGAGACATGGGAAGAGGAAAGGAAGAATTTTTGAAGGAGTTCGGTGAAGATTATGGATACCCAAATGGCCCCAAGACTATTGATGAAATCAGAGCAGACGAATTCAAGCGTTTAGACCAAAATAGTAACACCCTTTCCCTTTTATCTCATTTCTGGCGCATATGTCTGCTTTTTCACTTCTGGTTTCTTTCAGTCGGAGATTTCACTCCTTGGTAGATAAGTGAATAAAATGCAATTCAATTGAGTGGTTTCATTCCTTTTATTTTGATTTTCCTTACCTTTGGCTTGCTTTCTGATTTCCTCTTTTTTTTTTTAATAAATTTTTTGTGGCCGTTGGAATTGGGGAAAATTGTAGCGGTTGTATACCTGGACCATGCTGGAGCAACATTATATTCGGAGTTGCAGATGGAATCAATTTTTAAAGATCTTAAAAGCAATGTCTATGGAAACCCCCGTATCCTTTTATTATTTTTCTTTATTGGTGCGTGAGGGTTGTGGGTGGGGAATTATATACTTTTTTTCCTTTCACTCGGATATCCCAAGTTCAAGCCTCATTGGCCTTGTTTAAAGTGGGATTTCTAATTTGTTTGAATTTGTTCGCACTCTGGGGTAATATTTGGTCCGTTCTTTGGACTCACTTGTCAGCCTTGGCTTTTAGGTTGTATAATCTTTTTTATTTCGTTTAAATGAAGTCATCTGTATACATTAATATATATGTGTATATGGATGTGTATGAACATATGAATGCTTGTGAGCTTTCTCATGATAACATATTATTATGTGATGATTTCTTTACTATAAAGTTTAGATAGTCAAACCGATTCTAGTTTAGCAACTCTTGCAGCTGTAAGGAAAGCACGCCAACAGGTACTCTACATTGTCTTTGTACCCTTTTAGCACCTCTCCAACTCCACGTTTGTGGGGGGATCTTATTTTGTTTTAATATCATAACTATGTATGAAAGGCAATGGTTTTCACTGAAATATTAGTATTATATCTTAGAACATTGGAACCATAAAACCATATTGAGAAAAAAAGTAAAAAAAAGAAAAACTTAAGAACCTAAAACAAATATCAAACATGATACCGGAGAACATGACGAGCTTCATGTTGTATTTGATAATAAATTGGTACAAAAATTTCAATTGCATGTGCTATATTCTATTTAATGGTCTCTCATCTTTAAATAAACATCTATCTTTTGTGCCTTGACTTTGTTGAAAATTTGGTGGTTAATTTTTTTAACCATTTTTGTGCTATCGAGGACAAGAATTTCTTTTAGCTACTTATCATCTAGTTAAGATTATTTTTTTTAATAGTTTCCCTATGGACTAATAGCAGAGTGATCCTCTTCAAATAACTATCTTTTCTTTGTTATTAAAAGTACTTTTTACTTTCTAATATCTAGAGATAAGCTAATTTGCACTAAATGAGTGCAATATAGTCAAAGGAGGAAAATGCTAAATAGAATATGGTTTGTAGAACCGAAAATATTAAAATAAATGAGAATCCACAAATCTACTATACAAAATATAAGTTTTGTGACTCATGCAATATGTCAAAACTTGATTGATGCCTTCCCTTGGTGCTTGAATATGTTCTCTTTAGGTTTGAATAAGAGGAGAAAAAAAAAAAACAATCTAGTTGTTTAAATCTAAAATTCACTGTTCCGCACATACAAATGTAACAAACTTAGTACACATGTCTTATACTCAACGGTAACAAATATCGTTCTTATAGTTGTTGTAACGACCGTATCAAATAGCTAATGAAAATGATATGTTTTCTCCCTCTCTCATCTTGTTGATTCTTTGAACTTACTATCTCTAAACTTTTGTCAAAACACTTATGAATCATTCACCCCCTTCTTCATTCTATTTTTGCTTAACATCTTGGTATTAGAGCAGACGAACCTCAACAGATTTCCATGGTAGAAAACACTAGAGACTTAATGTTGCGGTGGAAAATATGCATATTCTCCTTGACGCTTAAATGAGAAATGAAAAGTGTTGATGGAGAATCAAACTCGAAGGGATGGGCAGGAAATAGAAATAGGTGATTTAAAAATAATGTTCCATCAGTTTATGTAGATATTTGGAAGGAACAACAAACCATTGTCAATAGGGAAGGAGAATACATGTAATATCATTAAACATCTCTTAGATAATGAAGGTTATACTGTACCAATGAGGTTGAACAAGACTTCCTTATATTTGATGAAGTTGGAGCTAAAGGGTGGTTTTATAAGAGATAGAAGCTCTTCACGCTTGACCATACCCCTGATAATTTGAGAGTCGTCCTAGAGGCAATGCATTTGGAAGGGCAAGCACATAAGTGGTATCAGTTAATCCTATAATATAGAACTCAATAGGGACCGATGGAATGGGTAGAGTTCATACCCTCCCTTAATTAGAGATTCAGAAGAGATTTTTAAAGACCTTGTGGGTGACTTGAAGGACTTGAAGCAAGAGAGCTCAATGTTGGAGTATTGTGCCTAGTTCAATAAATGTTCTAATAAACTCTTGCTTCTAGAAAATTACTTGATAGGGTTCTTCTTCATTGGCCTTAAATTGGAGTTAGAGCTCACGGTTAAATTGCTCGATCCTCAAAGTCTCTAGCAAGCATAAGTTCTTGCAAGGAAACATGAAGCTATAATGGTGCCTATTACTTAGTTGCACCATGATAAGGAAGGGACTAGATGTTGCACAATTCAATATGAAGAATTGGAACGATGATGAACAAAGGGATCGCCTCAATAACTACAACAACTAAGCCAAACAATGGGAATGGAATCTTGCCCACCTTTAGTATGTCAAGAAGTACTAACAAAGGCAATTACCTCAAGATTAACAAAGGGCAAAGTATTGTGAGTAGTGGAGATTTTGATGAAAAAATGGCCAAGGGACTGTGCTTTTGGTGTGATGACTAAAATACACTAGGGCATGTGAGAAGAAGCAATTTGAGTTGTATATGGTGGAAGGAGAAGAAGTTACACGCATGGGAGTTGAGGGTTAGGCAATAGAGGAGAATGAGGAGCAATTAATACCTAATGTATCCCTTCAAGCTATGATGGGATTAAGCAACAAGGAGGAGTATAGACAAATGAGGATTATAGGAATGCATCAAAACAAACTCCACATATCTTCATTGACAAAGGTAGCGCTCATAATTTTTTGAGAGTTGTTAGAAAAGGATGCAAGGAGATTGAGGAATTACCACCTCTTTATATTATAGTTGGAGGAGGCTTGAAGTTGGGCTACCATTAGTCTTGTAAAGGATTTGGATGGAGCTTGCAAGGCTTGAGGTTCACAACTGATGCATTGGTTATCAAGCTACATTAAATGATGTGTTGTGCAACTTTAGAACTTGCACAATGAGATTCAAATGGGAAGGCAAGTTGTTAACACTAATTGGGAATCCAAACAAGAATGCTAATGGAATTTTTGGTAAGGACTTTAACAAAATCCTTAAAAACTTCAAACGCGGGAGCATATATATGCTCTAGCTTTCACATCCTATTGAATGCCATATGCAACAAGTAGATTTGGGGGATTAGCCAAACATAATGGATGAATTAAATGGATTGCTAGGAGAATTTGGGAGTGTAATTAAAGAACTTGTCCAGTTACTACCTGGAACTTATGATCATCGAATCAAGTTTAAAGAAATAATGGAACTATTAGCATTCAGCCCTATAAGATTTTTGGAGAATACAAAGACGTCATATAGAGAGTTGTGCAAGTACTAATGAGGCAATGCTTATTAGCATTCGGCCCAATAGGTATTTCTGGAGAATAAAAAGATGTCATAGAGAGAGTTGTGCAATAACTAATGAGGCAAGGTTTTGTCAACTCTTATGCTTCACCTGAGGTGTTAGTCGAAAAGAGTAAGAACTAATAAGGGAAGGATTTCTCAGCCCTTATGCTTCACTTGAGGTGTTGGTCAAAAGGATAATTCTTGGAGAATGTGCATTTATTATAGAGAGCTCAATAAATAGATTGTAAAAAGTTTCCCATACCCCTAATTAAGGAATTACTTGATGAACTTCATGGCTTAAGTTGGTATTCTAAGCTGGACTTAAGGTCTGGTTACAATCAAATTCAAATCCATGAAGAAGACATTCCAAAGACAGCTTTCAGGACACATGAAGACTACTATGAATTCTTATTGATGCCCTTTGGGCTAACCAATGCACCTTCTATATTCCAAAGTCTTATGAATGAGATCTTCAGATCTTATCTCATAAAGTTCATCTTGGTCTTCTTTGATGATATCTTGGTGTACAACAATTCTTTTCAATAACACTTGGCAAGGTGCTCCAAGAGATCATGCAAGGATGCAAACACTCCATAATCACCAACTATTCATAAAACAAAGCAAATGTATCTTTGGGGCAAGTCAAATAGATTACATGGGCCATTCAATTTCAACTCATGGTCTATTTGTTGACTTGAAGAAGATAACAACTATGCAACATTGGCCTATACCTTTGTCACTTAAATAATTAAGAAAAATCTTGGGATTGATAGGTTACTATAGGATATTCATCAAACATTATGGTATTTTAACTAAGCCCTTGATAGAGTTGCTAAAGAAACAATATGCCAGAATATGGGAATGGTGAAAACCAGCAAAGAGCTTTTGAGCAACTCAAGAAAGCTTTCATCTTAGCACCAATGTTAGCACCATCGGATTTTTCACAACCCTCCACAAAAAGGTAGATGCAAGTGGGATGCAGATATTGGCAACACTTTAATAAATAAAAATCCAATTGCATTCCTAAGTAGGATATTAGCTAAAAAGCATATGGGACTCTACATTCGAAAAAGAGTTTTTGGCAATCATTAAGGCCATCAAACAATGACACCATTAACTTAATGGGAGAACATATCCGATACAAGCATACCTTTGGAGCCTCAAATACTTACTAGAGCAAAGAATTGCGACATTTTCTAGCAATGAAGGTTGCCTAAATTGATGGGATTCAATCTTGAACTGGTGTATAGGAGTGGAGAGGAGAATAAGGTAGCTAATGCCTAATCTCGAATGACCAAGACAAGGTGTTAAAACTAGTAGTGGCTTAAGCTCACACTAACTTGATTGAAGAAACTAAACAAGGATGGGAGAGGGATGTAATAGTCCAAGACCTTGTTAAGAAACTTGAAGCCAGAGAAATCTATTTAGGGGTTTATGAATGGAGGGATAGATTACCTAGGTGGAAAGGCAGGCTAGTAGTGACCAGTGATAATCATTTGAGGGAAAAGCTAATATCCATGGCTCGTCATGGTCCTTAAGGTCGGCATAAAGAGGGTGCAAACCATGTTCTACTGGACAAACTTGGCTAGTTATGTAAGAAACTATATCAAAAAGTGTTTGATATGTTAAAGGAACAAGCATGATGATGTAGCATACCCAAGGTTGCTTTAATCCATAACAATACTAGAGGATTGTTGGATTGAAATTAGCATGGATTTAATTGAAATATTACCCCCATCTAGATGTAAGTTTGTAAGCAAGTATTCACCCTTTGTTGCAAAAACATCCATACACTACACTAGAGATAATAGAAGTGTCTAAGTTCTACATGGCTATGCCCCTCATAAATGTCTCTTACTTTGTAGAAGAGGCCAGGTTCTCGTGGTGGATCAAGCTATGAAGGATCGATAAACGACTTTTATGTTTGCAAAGTTTCATTTAAGGTGAGCTCTACATTGGATAAAACAAGAAGTTGATAAAAAAGGGTCAAATAAGGTGTTTGAAGTAGGCCAATGGGTATTCCTAAGGCTCCAACCCTATAGGTAGCATTCACTATTGAAGAGAGCTCATTCCAAGATCGCTCCCCTATACTATTTACCTTACCAAATCATTTAAAAGATTGCTAGGGTAGCATATAAGTTGCAATTACCAAGGAAGTCATTGATCCATCCCATATTTCATGTTTCTCAACTTAAGAAATATGTGCTTGGTCAAGAACCATTCTCAGTAGACCTATTGCTGGCTCTTAGACTTGCAAATCAAACACCATTAACAATTTTGGACTGAAGAATGGTTGAACATCATCATAGGCTACTGACATAAGTAGTACGGCATTGGTTGGATGGAACGCTGGATAATGCAACATAGGAGACCTTGTTTAAGCTACAAAAGGGATTCCCTTAAGCAAACCTTGTGGACAAGGTTTTTGAAGGAGGAGACAGTGTTTTGTAAAATAAATGAGAAGAACAATGATGAAAAAAAAATAAAATGATGTTGCACCACTAGTTGTTTAAATTTAAAATGCATTGAAATGCATTGTTCTGCACACATTGATGTAACAAACTTAATACATGTACCTTATACACAATGAAAACAACTTTTGTAATGATCATATTAGAAAACTAATGAAAATGATATGTTCTCTCTCTCTCATCTTGCTGATTCTCTTAACTTTCTATCTATAAACTTCTGTCAAACACTTGTGAATCAATCACCTCCTTCATTCTAGTTTCACGTAATTTTTTCCTATAGCTAGCTTAGGGACTGAAAAGTCTTTTTTTAGGTAAAAGCAATTAATTTCCCTCCATGTTTTGCTCTGTTCCTAGAATTGATTCCAGACCAAAGAAAATTTTGATATTAAAGAAGACAACAACTTTTTCTTTTAGATCATGATATTCTAACTATTGGCCTTTCCCCTTTCCTTGAATTGCCCATTGCTTAAATAATTGAACATTTGGAAATTCCAAACTACTTCATGGACAATATTGATGTAAAACATTTTTCAATAAGTAGGTAGGCTGTAGAAATGCACTTTGAAAAGAGAAATTGCTGTGCATCTCGCTCGACAAAGCTTTATACTGTCTTCAACTTGTAAAAGATGTGCAATATTTACATCTATTGTACTTTGGTGATGTGCCTAAAATCCAAACATCTTTGCTGTCTTCTCCTATGTAAATAAGTTCTGTTTATTCGTCCCTGGCATGTGAAATGTGAAATGTGAAACTGATGTTTAGTTAATAAGCAATCTACACCTAGGTCTCATCTAATAGTATAATCTTTTGGTTTTGTTGGTCCTTGATTTGGTATGTGAACCTTATGTTCGGGAGTGCTTAAGTTGAGGCTGTGGTCTCCTAACTTAAGTTTCATTTACAGTACAAGTTATAGTCTGCTTGGGCTATTTCCACTTTCCATCTAATGATCTTCTGTGTGAGGTGGTTATGCACAGTTTGGCATATATAGTATTGGATCTACCTTACTGCATAAAGTTTTGTGCTTTTTAGTCTCTTGACATCTGATAGTAAAAATAAATGCCATGGTTGATGCTTTTCTCATGTCTATTGCTGTTGACCAACTGATAGCTATATTTCTCATACAGGTTCTTGACTACTGCAATGCATCTGCAAAAGATTACAAATGCATATTCACTTCTGGGGCAACTGCGGCGCTAAAGCTAGTCGGGGAGTCCTTTCCTTGGAGCCATGATAGCTGCTTTATGTACACAATGGAAAACCACAATAGTGTGCTTGGAATCAGAGAGTATCTTTTTTTAAAAAAAATTGAATAAGGGTTGAATTAACTATAGCAAAGCTATCTCAACATTACAATGTGTTCACATTGAAATAAATTACAAAGCCAATTACAAAAACAAATTACAAAGACATGAAAATTAACAGTATTTGTTACAAATTCCATGTGGCCTTTGTTCCTGTGGATAGATCATGCTGATTAAATTTAGCGATCATAATGACTTTGATCTAGTTGATGATGTCTGCAGCTAAGTTGTACTTGTTAACTTCCTCATTCATGTAGATCCTCATGTTTCGTTCCTTCTTTATAAAATAAATCAGAGTATCTTGAAGATTTTTTTAATCCTCTATCTTATCTTGAACTGACTAATAATCAATCCTGCTTTCATAGTTTGCTTGCCTTATTGCATTTATGGTATTCCTACACTTACCCTGTTCATTATAATTGATGCGGTGCCTTAGTTCAATGGAGTAGTGAATATCCATGAACTTAGGATTTACCAGCTTGTTATAATAAGTCATTCTTGATTAAGCAGGATTCATATGACATGAAAAACTTGTGCAATCTTCCATTTTATGTTAAGATTCTAGAAGTAGTGGTTGCTTACCCTTGACAATATCTAGGTATGCTCTAAGTCAAGGTGCTGCAACATGTGCTGTAGATGTTGAAAATCCTTTGCATTGTTGTCACCCATCCACAAACCATTCAAATTCAGTAAAAATATTGCAACACCCAGTACAAAGGAGAAATAAAGCTAAAATTATGGAGGGAAGACCTACAGGTAACTTTTTGATTCACTATTTACAGTATTAGCATAAGGACTTTGAATTTGTCGAACACTTAACCTTCTACTTTCTGGTACAATTAGCCTCTTTTGAGTTGGGAAAAAGATTCTCAATCTCACCAAGATCATCTTTTCATAGAAGCTTGGGACCTATTTTGAAAATATTAAGAGTTACGTTAAGAGTTACGTGTTGACAAGTCACGCAATGATAATGCAGAAATGAAATCTTAATGACAGGTGTTTGTTTTAAGGAATAGTACATTCACCATTGTGGGCATTTGCAGGTGATACTTACAACTTGTTTGCATTCCCATCAGAGTGCAATTTCTCAGGTTTGAGATTTGGCCTTGACTTGGTGAAATCTGTAAAAGAAGAATCAGAAAAAATTTTGGAAGGTTCTTCATATTTCAAGTAAGTCATTGTTTTCATCAGTCGCTATTTGGTCTAAATTTTCCATTAGTGTTCACTATTCAGTATGGGTTTTATCCTTCCAGAATGTAGGCTACATGCTTATTATATATTGGAGATGTGGTCAATTTTGATAGTATGTGTTCTAGACTTGCCTATTATAGTTTAGTAATTCAAGAACATCTAGTTTCATCCAGTAAGTTGAATATAGGAAGTAAAAAGAATCTAATATTCTTATAACCATACATCTACATAATACGATACTTCTAGTTGATATGATATACTTAAAAATAGTAATAAAATTGGAGGAATACATGTTTAATGATAATGATATTTCTTAATATGTAATTGTAGAGAATCTGTAATAATAGATAGTCCCTTAATTAAGGGATTATCCTTATAGATTATCCTTGGCTCCAATATCTAGCTATATTAGGGATATTTCCAAATAAGGAGTCTTCCTATTTAGGAGGACTCCCATAACTACGTACCCTAGCTCTATATAAGAATAGCAGTATCTGTACATCTATTTTATCTGAATAAAGAAGTCTTTACATGGTATCAGAGCCTTACGCTCTTCCATGAATAAAAGGCTGCAATGGTGGGATCTCGATCTTCATCCCTCGAGACCACCAGCAGCTCTACCCCTCTCTCTGGATCAGGAAATCAACGTGATTCAGTTAGCATACAACCAGAAAATTCCCTACATATTTCAATCCAGAAGCTAACTGGAAGAAACTACCTAGAATGGTCCCAATCAGCCCATCTAGTAATCACTGGAAAAGGAAAAATAGGGTACATAACATGAGCAATCCAAACTCCAAGACCAGAAGACCCCAATTTCGACCAATGGAGCTTGGAGAATGCCACGGTTACAGCTTGGCTTATCAACTCCTTTATTTTTCTCCCAACAGTCAAAGATGTATGGGAACCAGTCAAAGAAACATATTCAGACCTGGAAAACTATGATCAATTGTTTGAACTCAATTCAAAAATGTGGAAGATGCAGCAAGGTGAGCAAGAGGGATGGATTTTGGGAAGAAGGCTACTACCTTCAATCCGAGAAGTCTTCTTTGAAGTTAGAAGAGAGGAAGCTCGAAAAAGTGTCATGTGGGAAGAAATGGAACTATAGAATTCTAGAATGAAGGTTCAACCTTGGTCTCAAAGAATAGTGACAACGAGGGTGAAAAAGGTAAAAACAAACAGAAAACTTGGTGTGATTTTTGCAAAAATTGTGGCATACAAAAGATACCTGCTCGAAGATACATGGTAAACCAGCAAATTGCAAGAAAAAATGGACTAGTGGAGCAGGAGAAGGGAAGGCTTTGCAAGCTAGGAATCAACCCAATTATGACCAGGACACTTTTAGCTCAACCAGGACCTTTCCTTTTACAAAGGAACAACTTGATCATCTGTACACCTTCCTTCCAGATGAGAATTAAAAAAAACCCTCTTGTTCTATAATCCAATCACGTATAATCCTTCCAAAGGCCTTTGTTTGTTCTATACCCTCTTACTCTTGGATAGTTGACTTTGGAGCTACTGATCACATGACTGGTAGCTTCAAATTTTTTTCCTCTTACTCACCGTGTGCAGGGAACCAGAAAATCCAAATTGCAGCTAGTTCCCTAGCTTCAGTGGTAGGGAAAGGGACAATCCATATTTCAGAAACCTTAACACTAAAAAATGTTCTTCACAGTCCAAATCTTTCATATAACCTTGTTTATGTTAGCAAGCTGACTAAAGATATGAATTGCAAAGCTAATTTCTGGTCAACTCATTGTATGTTTCAGGATTTGGAATCGGGGAGGATGATTGGGGTTGCTAAGGTTATTGGAGACTTATA
>JANSVA010445784.1:0-17235 GCA_025504915.1 Erythroxylum reticulatum | reverse complement strand
TAGATGACAGTGAATTCATCAAATTCATTTCATAAATCCACAACTCTAAAGGATTTATTCACTACTTGTTGAAAACTTCAAAATCTTCAATTATCTTCAAGCCCTAACTCCATGCAAAACTCACGTATTTACTATACAAAATGACCAGCTTCTGGTTTTTCTTAGGGCAGAAGAAACACTTAGCAGTATGGTAGAGGAAGGAAAAGAAAAGAAATTCCTCAGAGGAATTTGATAGAAAGCTATGCGTGTTCAAGAAGATTTGAAGGAGGTTACTACGAAAGACAAAGAACTTAGGAAAAACACTAACTCCTATTCACTCTTCAGATAACTCAAACTTACTCCAAAAAAATTATAAAAGTAACTTAATAAAACAGTGACACTCGTCACTTTTCTAAGGTCTAACCCTAACTAAGTTTCTTTTGAAACTAACTCCATTAACTCTATCTTTACAATACAATTATCTATAATCTTCTTTTGATTTCTTTTCCTATTTTCTATAAAAATTCATATTTTTCGAAAATCGCCAAAATTCACCAAAATTTAAAAAGATTACAATCACACTAATCAATAATATTTCCAAAATAAAAAAAAATCAAATTCTTAAAAATTTCCAAAAATCACAACTCAGTCTATTTATACCTGAAAATGTCAATGGATGCATATACAGTCATATAAATGTACAAAAATGTGCATGTCCCAATTAACTCATGCATGATGTGCATTTTCCTAATTTCTCAGAAATTTCTCATAAATCACAATTCTAGCCCTATCATGGGTAATAGGATGTTACACTCACAATGTAATCTAGATGCCAGATGCGGTGCGATGAATGAATGTGTAGATCTTGGATCTACCAATGCATATGCTTTAAAATGAAAAACATTTAACACACTAGCTACCACATCTGGGGAGTTCTGAGCTTCCTGTTTGGTGATGGCATAGACCCTGGTTTGAGATTGCGACTGATTACTCTGCACCTTAGTCCTGACACTGGGCCCTATTGACTGAGTTCTGCCTCTCTGTGTAGATCTGACAGCTCTACTATGCTGAACTGTTGTCTTAGTCATTGTTCCTCTTTTATCCTAACATTTTAGGCCAATCTTTAATCAGATGGTTTATAAAACCACAATGAAAACAAGCTCCCTTTAACCTCCAACATTCACCATCATGTTTCTTATCGCAGTGTCCACAATCAGGCAACTTTTGATATTGGTTGTAGGGTATTTGTCCTCTACCTCTTGATCAGGATCTAGATAGTCTCGATTTAGACTGGAATCAAGACAATCTATTTTGGAACTTTTTGAAGCTTCTGCCAGAATTAGCCTGAGATTCATCCTACCTCTTTCCTCTAACCTCCTATCTATACTCTCCCTGACCATCCTTCAACAACTATTCAATTCTGATCAAGGTTGCTCGGAGTTTTGTAAAACTGCCCAAATTAGAAATGGCTAACCTCGTTCTGATTTCTATATTCAAACCATCTTCAAACCGTCAACGTTTATCTTCCTTAGTTGGGATCAATGCAGTTACATACCCTATTAAATCATTGAATTTATCTCATACTCTGCCACAGTGAGCTTGCATTGTTTTAGATTTAAGAATTCTTTCATCTTCCGATCCATGTAAATCTTAGGCATATAGTTCGCTCGAAAGACCCTCAGAAATTCTTTCCAAGTCAAACTACAAGGTCTGGTGATACTGCCCAAAATAGTCTTCCACTACAAGTATGCGGGACCTTGCATTAATGAGATCGCATAATTAAATCTTTCATCTGCCTCACAATCCATCTGATCGGACACTCTTTCAGTTCTCTCTAACCACCCTTCTGCCTCAGCTGGGTGTGTACTTCCATAGAAGTCCACAGCCCCTCACTTTCTCAGTTTATCGTATTTTCTTTCTCGCCTTTCCAAAATTCTCAGAGGCATTTGAGCAAACTCGAGTATAAGAGACTCTACATTGGCTCCTACAGACTCCATATCACCTGACTCCCTAATTTGATCTCCTATAGAAGGTGACCTATAACAAACAAAAATTATGATCATTGTCTGAATCTCTCACTATTGATCATATTGTGTCCGTAAAGATGCCAAACCATGCTTCGATACCAAAATTGAAACGTCCCATTACCATAGAGTATATACCTGAATATCCAAGGACATATAAGCACATATACTATAATAATGGTATGTTAGAGCAAATACATATCCAACTTAACACATAGCATCATATAATATAATTAAGAGTCACCAAATTTAAATCCATTCAATGCATTCATTGACAAAAGCTTTCACTGTATTTTACAATCCTTGTACAAGTTCTAGACAAGAAACTATAAAATACAAAATTACTACTCTTCTGATGTCCTCTAATCCAGTTAAAGAAACTAGGTCTCCTATCTCATATTTAAATTAAACATGATATGCATATTCTAATTTCTTAGTAATTTCTCATAATACACAATTCTGGCCTTAACATGAATAATGGGATGTTACAATAGTAGTAGATTGCATAATGTTTTAGGGGTAATTTAGTATGTGTTTAGTTGTTAAATTGAATCTTAAATTTTGTGTAATTGTGGTGCCTTAATGTGTTTGTTAGTGTTTCAGATCAAATATTGAAGAATAAAGGAGAATCGAAGAAGAATCAGAGGAAACCTGGAACGTGACCTAGGTTAATCGTGACAAAACTAGGAGAGATAAACCACGATTGTGAAAGAAGGGGAAACAATATGCCACGATCGTGGCCTATGCGATAGATAACGCATACAACCTTTTGGTTTTAAGTTTTCTTCGAACTTTTTAAACTTTTTACACCTTAAAAACCCTAGGGTAACCCTAAATGGCAAAGATTATATAAGGCATAATGATGTAAACATAGAGAAGCTTCAGATTTTGCCATATTTGAATGACTCCAAGAGAGAGAGGGAAGAAGAAAGAAGAGGAAAAGGAGGAGAAAGGAAGCGGGTCTTTGCAGCTGCTGCCTTTCTTGAGTCATTTAATCCCTTCCAAGAGATTGTTTCTTTTCATCTTTGTATTCTTTTACTTTGAATGTTAAAATGAATATGAGAATGATGATTATAGGTTTTGGATTCTTGTTGACGATGTTTTAACTTTTCTTTAGGGATTTTGAATTGATTTAATGATAATTTAGTTATCTTTTATGTTGATATTGATTAGGTGTTGTGATGAATTACAGTGCTTGCATGTTTTGGTAATAAATTGAGAAGGTGAACCGAATAAAAATGATTGGATTAATGAGAGTTAAGTGACTCAATAGACCATGCGATTAATGAAATCAGTAATTTGTATAGAGAGAGTTCCTATGTGAGGACCCGATTGTTCATTAGAACACTTAAGAACTAATTAGGTTATGGGTTGATCATTAATCAAGAGAATACATGTTTAGTTACTCTACTTAATTAGGGATTATCAATTAAGGCTTAGTGATTATAACTGGAGAGAGAGTAATCCATCCCTCAGCAGTCTAGAACTGACACCATATTAATACATCAGTGGCTAGATTAGCATTGATGATAGGATAAATCCCTTCCTTCATAATTGGTTAATTCTTTTGGTTGATTTTCAATTGTGACTTTTGTGTTGCTCAACTTTAATTTCGTTTTGCATTACTTTTACAAGTTAATTTCCAACAATCATATTTTCATGTTCACTTTTTTTATTTTTTCTATTTTTGTTAATTTTTCTAAGCCTTATGGAACTCAGGATTGGAATACTTCATACCTCTTCATGGAATCGACTCCTCTTTTACTACAATTCACTACCTGTGCATTTGCAATAGTGGAGGTTTTTAATTAGAGTAAAACCTAGAAATCAATAAGTTTTCATCACTGTTTTCAGGGAGGTAGCAAGTCAGTTTAGTTCCAGTAGTTTAAGGCATTTCCCACTCTTATGTCCATGCATCTGCATGAACACAAGAGTTACTAGAAGTTTTAGTCAAATAGCTAAAACTTTAGAGCTTAACATCGTCCCCTTATAGCACATAATCTAAAGAACAAGGCGTTAAGAAGAAAATACAGAAGCAACCATGGCAGAGGAGTTTCAGTTAACATTCAATCAAGGAGGCAGCTAAGGAGCTTTATGAATTTCATGAGGCTAGAGTTTAATATGGCTAATCAAGGTGTTGCTAGGCCATAGGTCCAAGCGGATTCATTTGAAATAAAACCTACTCTGCTTAACATGTTACAATAAAACATACAATTATATGGATTGACCAACAAGGATGCAAATGCACAACATTGTGTATTTCTTTGAGATATGTGATACATTCCGATACCATCAGATGTCAGAAGATGCTGTTAAAATGAGGATGTTCCCTTTTACATTAAGGGATAGAGCCAGGGCGCGGTATCACTTACTTAGCCCCTCCAATGTCAAGGCATGGAATCAATTAGTGCATGCCTTTTTAGACAAATAATTTCCCCTCACCAAAACAACCAAAATCATCAAAGGAATTGCTAACTTCCAACAAGGTGATGGGGAATCAATCTATGAAGCGTGGGCGTAATATAAGGGTTTGCTGAGGAGGTACCCACATCATAACCTACAAATGGAGTTCCTCCTATAAATATTTTACAATGGGATAAACCCACCCATAAGAGGCACAATAGATGCAGCATCGGAGGTTCCCTAATGCTCAAGACTGTGTATAAAGTTGAGGAGTTGCTAGAGGAGATGGAGAGCAACAGATGCTTATGGACAAATAAGCAGAGTAAATAACCCGTAACTTTGTTAGAGTAGAAAGGAGTTATAACTGTCGACCAAATGATAGAAATGCATGCAAAGATTGACAATCTAACTTAAATAGCTAAACAATATAAAGGCCTCATTCTCAACTTCTGTGAAAGCTGTTTAGTTGAAGTGCTAGCTGTATGGACAATTGGATCACAATACCATTGACTTTTCCCTGATGAAGGGTCATAAACTTGGACAAGTAAATTACATGGGAGTGCATTATGGTCGAGGAGGGGGGACAACCTTTACTCTAACAATTAGTACCCTGGGTGGATGAATCACCCAAATTTCTCATAAGCAACCAATGTTGGAGGTCAATTTGACCTCTTGGACCTCTTGGATTCCAACATGAAAAACCCAGTTCTATAGAAGCTAAACTAGACAAAATTTTGGATACGCTCGAAAGACTAGATGAAGCTCAAAAGAATTTGGAAGGAAGATTCGAGCAAGTAACAAAGTATCATTTTTTTCCATCCATAATTTAAAGGATCAAATGGGACAATTGGCAAACACTTTGTCTATACAAAATGTAGGAAGTCTTCTTAACAGTTTTGGAAAAAATCGAGGGAGCAACTAAAAGTTATCACACTTCGAAGTGGGAAGGAACTTGAACAACTAACAAAGATAACAATTGCACCCCTCCTTCTGTTGAGAAAGACCAAGAAAAAGCGAAAGAAATGGGTATGAGCAAATACCCTCCTTATATCGCCCTTTAATCATATCAACCTGGGGTTCCCTATCCTCAGTGATTGTAGAAGAATAAATTAGATGCACACTTTACAAAATTTGTAGAGAAATTAAAGACATTGCAGATCTTTCATTCATTGAGGCTTTGGAACATATGCCCAAATATGTTAAGTTTTTTAAGGACATATTATCAAAGAAGCTTACTTAGGAAGAAAGCCAAATGGTAGCTTTAATTGGCACTTACAATTCCATAGTCACCAGCCAGATGCCATCCAAGTTAAAAGATCCAGGGAGTTTCACAATACCCTGTGTGGTTAGTGAATTTAAATTCACAAAGTGCCTATATGACTTAGGAGCAAGTATTAATCTTATACCTTTGTTGATATTCAGGAAATTGGGGTTATATAAGGTCAAGCGAACATCATTGCCAATTCAGTTGGCTGATCAATCTATTAAAAGACTGTTTGGAGTGGTGAAGGATGTTCTAATACAAGTGGATTTATTATTTATGTGGATTTGTGGTTCTCAACTTTGAAGAGGATAAGAATTGTTCATTGATCCTTAGTCAATCGTTTATGAATACGGGAAAGTTGTAATTGACGTTCATGAAGGGAGATTGACACTTCAGATCAGAGAAGATCAAGTGGAATTTAATATGAACAAGACTTTAAAAAATCCAACAGAGAGTAGTGCTTGCATGAAGGTTGAAATTATGGATCAAAATTTGCAAGAACAAGTGGAGAGTTGTGTTGCAGAAGTGAAGTCGATAGAAGCATAAATAACTAATAAAGATGAGAAGGTGAACAAGGCTGAGGCTGAAGGAGATGATGAGATGGAGGAGTTGGGTGTTCAAATGCATGAAGACATATTAGTCCAAACCGAAGCCCCCATACCACCCTCCATAGAGAAATCACCCAAATTAGAGCATAAAACCTTTCCTATATATCTTAGATACGCCTTTCTAGGTGAAGGTTAAACGTTACCTATCATCATCTCTAATCAATTAAATGGGAAAAAAGAGAGTAGGGTGGTAGCAATTGATTGAAGAAGAATGAAGGCAATCAGATGGCAAATTTATGATATTCGAGGTATAAGCCCAAATGTCTATATGCACCGAATAATCCTCAAAGAAGGATGTCGAACAGTAAGGGAGAGTCAATAGAAGTTGAACCTAACATAAAGGAGGTGGTCAAGAATGAAATTATCAAACTCTTAGATGCATGAATTATTTATCCCATATTTGATAGTGAATGGGTCAGCCCAATACAATGTGTACCTAAAAAGGGTGGAATGATGGTAATAGAGAGCAAGAATAGTCACAGGATAAAGAGTGTGCATAGATTATCGAAAACTCAACACAATGACTAAGAAGGATCATTTTCCTTTCCCATTCATAGACTAAATGATAGAAAGGGTGGGTGGTCATTCATTCTACTATTTCTTAGATGGATACTCGAGATACAATCAAATCTTCACCTACCCTGAGGACCAAGAAAAGATCATGTTCATTGTCCTTATGGTACCTTTAAGTATAGATAGATGCCTTTCAGATTGTGCAATGCCCTGACTACATTTTAAAGATGCATGATATCTATCTTTGCCGATATGATTAAAGACATAATAGAGGTGTTTATGGATGATTTTCCAATTTTTAGAGACTCTTTTGAGATGTGTTTAACCAATTTGGACAGGGTGCTCCAAAAATGTGAAGAGTTACATTTAGTGCTGAATTAAAAAAAGTGCTACTTTATGGTGCAAGAGAGGATAGTGATGGGATATAAAATTTTGCACCAAGGATTCGAAATGGACAAAGCAAAAATGAAAGTTATAGAGAAACTCCCACCACCAAAAGATGTCAAGGGTATTCAAGGACTCTTAAGCCTTATAGGATTTTATTGTCTACTTATTAAAGACTTCTAACAAATTGCAAGACCTTTGACAAACCTATTAGTCAAGGATGCCATTTTTGTTTGATGAAGAGTATGTGTCTGTATTCAATAAACTAAAGGAGGAAGTAACATCATCACTTATTTTAATACCACTTGATTGGACACGTCCATTTAAGGTCATGTGTGATGCAAGTGACTAAGTTATAGGTTATGTATTCAACCAAAGGAAAGATAAAAGGTTGCATGTGATCTACTACATAAGCAAGACCCTTATAAGACCTCAACTTAATTACACCACCACAAAAAAGGAATAACTTGTAGTTTTGTATACATGTGATGAGTTTCGATCATACCTCTTGGGTTCAAAGGTAATCATATTCACATATTATGCAGCTTTAAAATATCTTTTTAGCAAAAAGGATGAGAAAATGGGGCTTGTTCGATAGGTGCTACTCTTACAAGAATTTGATATAGAAGTGAGAGATAAAAAGGTTGCAGAAAATGTGGTCGAAGACTATTTATCACTTTTATAAGGAGGGCAATGAGAGAAAAGGGAAGATATTAATTAGAAATTTCTTGATGAAACTCTGATGTTGCTTGACAATCTAGTTATACCATGGCTTGTCGATATCACAAATTATGTTGCCAATGGTAAGCTTCCTTCTAATCTCTCTTATCAATAGAGGAAGATATTCTTACATGAGTGTACCCGATATCTCTGGGATCCACCAATCTTGTACTCAACATGTGTTGATGGGTTAGTAAGACAATACGTGCCAGATGAAAAAAAAGTTGGATTTATTAACACAGCTTCATGAAGCTCAATATGTTGGCCATTATGGAGCTAACAAAACAGCAACTCGAGTACTCGAATGTGGATGTCTTTTTGCCACATTTTTTAAAGGACACTCAAGCTTTTGTGGCAAAATGAAATCATTGTCAAAGAGTAGGCAACATCTCTAAAAGAGATGAGATGTATTCATCTAACATTTTGTAAGTTGAAGTCTTCGACATATGGGGAATTAACTTTATAGGTCCCTTTCCTACTTCTAAGGGGAACATGTACATTCTAGTGGGGGTGGATTACGCATCTTGATGGGCCTAACCATGGCATCTCCAATTAATGATGGGAAGGTTATATAAAAGTTCATAAAAAGGTCATTTAACTAATTTGGAGTGCTAAAAACTATAATCAGTGATGGAGCATCACACTTTTATGATAGATATTTTAACACTCTTAAAAAATTCGGGGTCTACCATCCCATTGCTACTCCTTGTTACCTATAGACTAGTGGACAACCTTAGGTCGTAAACCAAGAACTTAAGTGCATTTTAGAAAAAATGGTGAGTAGTTTGAGAAAGATTGAGCATTGAAGCTGGATGATGCCTTATAGACTTATCGAATCGCATTCAAAACTATGATCGACATTACTCCTTTTAGACTTGTCTATGGTAAAACCCATCATTTGCTTGTAGAATTAGAGCATCGCACATTCTGGGCAACAAAGACGCCTTGTTCAACTCATTGAACTCGATGAGCTTCGTCATAATGAATATGAAAACATCAAACTTTATAAAGAAAAGGTGAAGAAGTGGCATGATTCTCATTTGAGGCCAAAGAATTTCAAGGTCGGGGATATAGTTCTACTATACAATTCCAGGCTAATGCTATTTCTAGAAAAATTTAAATCACGTTGGAGTAGACCTTTTACTGTAACCCATGTGTTTTCTTATAGAGCCCTTGAATTGGAAAACTCAAACAAGGAGACCTTTAAGGTTAACAAGTATTATTGTAAACCATATCTCAAAGGAGTGATTCCCAAGAATAGGTAAGTGATTTCCTCCTTTCAAATAATTAAGTACGTTTTTAAGGATGTAAGGTTAAGCTAATGACCATAACTTAACTTGCTTAGGGTTTAAATTTAAATTTTCTGTAGTTAGATTGTTTTAAATTATGATAAATAAGTTTTGATGATTTGGAATTATTGAGGATTAGTAACTCTCTTTCTCTCTTCGAATTAAAAATAAGATAAGAAAGCATCCTCAAAACATTCAACTTCCAGCTCCGATACAATTGCCACCTCAATCACCTTAACGGTTTTGTGTTCTAACCCTTTCTATTTTCAATCTTCTCTTTATATTGTTCTTATGTTTTCATGTTTTTTATGTTACGTTTATTTCCACCTTATGGATTTTTGGTTGTTCTTCTCACATTGAGGACAATTTGTTGTCCAAGTGTAGGGAGGGTTGTGTTGTGTGTTGTATGCTTTTACTTTGAATGTGAATTTTACATATCGTATGTTAGTTTGTTTTAGGTTGCACGATGTGATTTGTGTGAATATGTCAATGGCTAAGACTTAATGGAATTGATTTAACTTTAAACGCATTCTTTTAGGTTGGGAAGATTTATTAGCAGTGAAATTAATGACCTAGGTTACTTTGGTTAAATATACATGTTAGTTAGACTATAATGTTAGTTTATTCACCCTAGAAATTTGTCACACTCATTTATAATTTTAGGCCAATCGAATAAGTAGCATCGTTAGTACCTTTTTGCGAGAATTACTACCTAAAGAAATAAGGTAAACAATAATAAATATATATAAAAAGTAAATAAATCATAAGCAAATAACTATTCTTCTAGCCTTTGGGTTAAGAATATAGTTAAAAATGTGATGTAGCTGAGTAATTGGAGGACATTAATCATAAATGTTTACCTTCGCATAAAAAGGATATAATGACATTCCAACCAAGCTGCTTAATAAAAACATGACCTAGTTGAGTGATCAGATCAACATTCATCATAAATGTTTGCCTTCACGTAAAAAGGCTAAGTTCATGTCAATAAAAATCAACAAAAAAAGTGTTTTGTCAAATAAACCTACTAATCTTTGTGAATAGCTTGAATTTTCATGAAAACTTACTTAAGGATAGTTATAATTTTGATTGACTAAATAATTATCAATGTGTGTATGCAAATGATAGGGGTGAATAAACTTGACATTAAGGTATTGATCAATATGTATATTTAACCCAAAGTACTTAGACACAAGTTTCACAAGTTAATAAGTTAGAACGACTTGAAAGATAGTGTTTGTAGAGAAATTTCTTTTGTGAAGTTTAATGCCATTGCCTCATTATTGCATTTGTGTGTTTGTTGTGTTGTGTTTTGCTTGTTTTGTCTTTGCTTGAGGACAAACAAAAGTTTAAGTGTGGGGATGTTGATAGTGGTAGATTGTATAATGTTTTAAGGGGTAGTTTAGTATGTGTTTAGTTGTTAATTGAATAATTAGTGCATGTTTAGGTTAGGATTGTGTTGTTTAGTTAGATATTTTTATTTTGAGTGTTTCATGGGTTAGAGTATGCCATTGAGCTTAAATTTTATGTAATTGAGATGTCTTGACGTGTTTGTTAGTGTTTCAGATCAAATATCGAATAACAGAGGAGAATGGGAGGAAGCTCGAAACTTGGTCTAAGCCTACGATCATGGCCCATATGCCACAATCGTGACAGAACTAGGAGAGATCAACCATGATTGTGACAGAAGGCGAAACAATGTGCCACGTTCGTGGCCTACCCGATTGATAATGCGGACAACCTTTCAATCTTAATTTTTTAAGGGAATTTTTAGACTTTTCATACCCTAAAAAACCCTAGGGTTACCCTAAATGGCAAAGACTATATAATGCATAATGATTTAACCTTAAAGGAGCTTCAGATTATGCCACATTTGAAAGACTTTAAGAGAGAGAAGGAAGAAGAGGAGGAGAAAGGAAGCGGGTCCTCGTAGTTGTAGTCTTTCCCGAGTCATCCGATCCCTTCTAAGAGATTGTTTCTTTTCATCTTTGCATTCTTTTACTTTGAATGTTAACATGAATATGAGAATGATGATTATGGGTTTTGGATTGTTGATGATGTTTTAACTTTTATTTAGGGATTTTGAATTGATTCAATGATAATCTAGTTATCTTTTTTGTTGATTGATTAGGTGCTGTGATTAATTTTGATGCTTGCATGTTTTGGTAATAAACTGAGAGAGTGAACCGGATAAAAATGATTGGGTTAGATTAATGAGAGTTAAGCAACTTAATAGACCATGCAATTAATCAAATCGATAATTTGTACAGAGAGAGATCCTGTGTGAGGACCTAGTTGTTCATTAGAACACTTAAGAATTAAGTAGGTTGTGGGATGATCGTTAATTGAGAGATTACATTTTCAGTTACTCCATTTAATTAGGGATTATCAATTAGGGCTTAGTGATTATAACCGGAGAAAGAGTAATTCATCCCTTGATAGTCGAGAACTGACACTATATTAACAAATAAGTGACTAAATTATCATTAGGGCTTAGTGATTATAACTAGAGAAAGAGTAATTTAACCCTTGATAGTCGAGAACTGACATTATATTAACAAATAAGTGACTAAATTAGCATTGAAGATAGGATAAATCCCTTCCTTCATAATTGGTTAATTCTTTTGGTTAATTTTCAATTGTGACTTTTGTGGTGCTCAACTTTAATTTTGTTTTACATTATTTTTACAAGTTAATGTTCTGACAATCATATTTTCATGTTTACTTTTTTGTTCTATTTTTATTTTCATTTTTATTAATTTTTCTAAGGCTTAGAGAACTTAAGATTAGATTAATTCACACCTCCTCGTAGGATCGACCCCTCTTTTACTACAATTCACAACCTGTGCACTTGCGATAGTTGAGGGTTTTAATTAAAGTAAAACTTAGCAATCAACAACCTAAACCAACATATTTTCATTTAAACGAAGGAACCTGTAATATAAAAGCATATTCAACATGAATTAGTCGAATTTTGCAATGGAAAATGACACACTGATAATTAACATACCTCAATTCGAATACCACACCCTTTTAGGAGGATAACATTGGCAATTTTCCCCTTTACCTAACCTTTTACCATTTATAAGGTAGGCTACTAGAATTTAGGAGATCTCCCTTGACATCTCATTAACAACAGCAGTTGTATACTTTGCGTTGACTATATTTGAACACATGTATACCCGACTAAATGACTACATCATCGTCACAATAAATAGACAAAGTTTTCGTAATTGACAGCTGTTTCAAAAATACTGATTTGCCTAATCTTGTATAGACCATCGGGATATCACCACTGCCTTTATTTTCATCTATGTTCTTTAGAATATTTGATCAAACTTCATATAACACATAGTATATACAATCAAACATGCATTTAATATCTTCTTAACACAAATTGAGATATAGAGAATTGTAGATAGTGGAGTAGAAACTTATGGTCTTCATAAAGGGGAGATGTTAAGGAGTATAGATGTATCATCTGTAAAGACGTATCGTCTGTGATGACATTACATCATCTGTGATGACGTCATTTCATCTGTGAAGATGCATCGTCTGTAGGGATGTATTGTTTATAAAGACGTATCATCTGTGATGACATCACATCATCTGTGAGACACCATTTTGTCTATGAAGATGTATCGTCTGTGATAACGTCACATCATCTGTGATGACGTCATATCATCGTAAGAGTTGCATCATCTTAAGTTGACTTTGCTTCGTCTTAAGTTAACTCCGCTTTGTCCTAAGAGTTGCATTGTCTTAAGTTGACTTTACTTCGTCTTAAGTTGACTCCACTTCATCTTAAGAGTTGCATCGTCTTAAGTTGACTTTATTTCATCTTAAGTTGACTCCGCTTTATCTTAAGAGTTACATTGTCCTAAGTTGACTTTGCTTTGTCTTAAGTTAACTTTTGTTTCGTCTGCCCTTTTTGCTTCATCTGCTTTCCATTTGTCTACTTTTTCTTTCATTTGCTCTTTGCATTCGTCTGCTTTTTTGAATCGTTTTCTTTGCCATTTGTCTGCTTATTGCAATTGTTTATTTTTCTATTCGTCTGCTCTTTGTTTCGACTTATATGGACATAACCTTGATGGATTCTTTCAGCCATAACTTTGTCGTCTAACTTCCAAATGACCTGATTTTTAAAGCGTTGGATTCATAACACATTTCTCTATCTCTCTCCATATAAATCATAGCTTTTGGTTTTGAATAAAAAATGATTGATCTAATAAAAGTAAGGGTATCGGTTGGAAGAACATGAACTAGATATTTTACTAAACATGTCCCTGTATTTTGATGATAACCAGATATATAGGATTCCAAATGAGATGATTTTGATTTGGAGTGAACTAGAGACATAAGATATAGGGGAACATGTTTTAGAAGAAAGTGTTGCAAAATGAATTCAGTGTCGGGGTTAAATAGGAAAAGTAAAGATGACAAAAATGATATGTTATGGGAAAAATATGAAAGTGGGTAAAGGGTTATCATTTGTGATTACAGTAGTTTCATTAAGTCATAAAATTAAGTATAAATTATACTTAAGTGAGTTTTAATAAAGGAAAATGGATAAGTGGATAAGAAATGGACAAGTGTCCTAGCTAAAGTTAAGATTTTTATTGCCATAAAAGGTTAGCTGTTGTCCTTATCCTTATCATTCTTGAAACTTCTTTCTTCAGAGTTCCTCCAACCCAGAGCTTTTCTTCAAATATTCAGCGAAGTTAAACCTTGCTTTTCTCTGTTTTTTTCCCACTTCCATTTTGATATTTCTTTCTTCTATTCCAAGAAAAACTGAACCTCCCTATCAACTTTCAAGTTGATTTATGTAGGTACACGAGGGATTAGGGTTATGTGATTTTGTAGAGATTGGAGCTTCAAACAAGTAAGCTTGTTATTCTTATGTAGTTTTGCATGAAATGAAGCATGCATCATTAGTTCACTACTAAATGGTTAAGAATTATGATATTCTTATTTTCTGGAAAACGAGTAAGGAGATTTTAGTGTGGCGTACATGGTGCTTTTCCTTAGATTTGATGACTAAAATGTTATAGGATAGTGTTAAAGTAGTTTTGGAGTTGAAAGATCAATGAAAGTGTGTAATGGTGTGAAAGAACGATTAAAGTGATAGTTAGAGGAATAAATGAAGGAAACACAAAAGTAGATATGTAGAAGAATTGAAAGTAAAGAAGTGAAAACAAGGTGATAAAATGCGTGAGTGTTTTGGTTTTTGGATGATCATGAAAAATGATAAATTTTTGATTGGTTGTGATTTAAAGAACTGATGAGTGATTAAATTATGAAATGGGAATGTACATAAGATATGAAGCTTGTTAGAGTACCCGAGATTGTCATTGAGCATGCATTATACATAGTCCATTTATACATTTGTGCATAAATAAATGCTTATACGTGTGCAATTATTGATGAGTGTGCAATGGGCTTCTTGCATAAATGGGTTGTGTAGGTTAAGTATCCGCGTTCAGGCATTTCTAGAGTTTAAAAGCAAATGCTATTTTGGAGTGTACTGTGAGTAGACCGATATGGTCTCACTTCATTGTTTGCTTTATTTCAATTTTGTATTAATTGACTGCTGAATGTGATTTATTATGTTGATTGTCGGACAGGAGGTTCAATAATTGTGATGTTTGATTTGAATATTAAAGTGTTATTTGAATGTGAATTGGATGAACTATGTATACTTGATGTGATTGTTAAATGTGTTCTAAATGCGCATATGCATATGAATAAAAGTGTGAATTCTCAACTCTAATGTTGAAAGCCAGACTAAGGTCCGATGATATGGGAAGGTGATTGAATGGGATTATGCAAATGTGAGTGATGCATTCCATCTCATGAATGCATGAAATATAATGGCAGTTGTGACCGGAGTAGCCACCAAAAGTGAAAAAGAGCTTAATGCTCAGAAAGTGAAAATGAGCCTCAAGCTCAAAAGTGAGTAAGAGCCTAAGGCTCATTATATATAATGAGCCCTGTATCCCCCAAGCAGATAAAGGATAGTTAGTAATGAGCCCGGTATCCAATGGATACGGGACAGTTTAGATACTCGGTCACAATAAATTAACAAATGGAAAGTGAGTCGCATGCACATTGCATATGCATAACATGAATGATTAAGTGTATTGAATGTGAAATGTGCAATAGTGTGATTTATGTGTTATGTGATTGGGTGAGTCATCGATGATGGTCAGTCATTGAGTTTGCAAAACTCACCCAAAACTTGCAATTATTTTTCAAGATCAAAAGAATACCCCATTAGGCCAACGAGAGTATACCTACAGCATTCAAGTGAAGGATAGAGGTCGGGATCAGTTCATGTTTGGATTGCATTTCTTAACTTTTGTATTGAATTGCTTATTCCGCAATTTTTTGTATAAATTGTATTTCGAAATGACTAAATTGTTTTGTATTTGTGAAAAGGCCCAAATGGCTGTTGAAATTTCTAATGACTGTATTATGTGATTGAAAATGTCTATGAATGAAAGTGGGGCCTATATGATGATTGATTTCCACATAATATGTTTATGGTTTCAAAAACAAAAGAAAATTTTATACCAATTTCTGAGTGATTGAGTGCTCTTGCACACCACCCTCATGGGGCATGAGCTCGAACATCACCCATCGATGTCAGGTTCGGGTCTTACAGGAGTGGGGTGTTACATTTATGTGGTATCATAGCCCAGAAGTACTATGTTATATGGGCATTCTGAAACATGTATTAAGTCACGTTCATTTTTTTCATGTCATAGAAGATAGTGGCAACTGATCCCCAGTATGAGTCACATGCATGAGCATTCCTTAAGAGTCTGAGATGCTCGAAGCATTAAGAAAAAACGATGATACGATAGAATGTGAGAAAATAAAGTTTTATGGACATTTTAGAGATAAGAAATAGTATCTGGTTTTGTATGATAGATAAAGGTTCACCATAATGGGGTATGTACCCTTGAGGGTGATATAGGTATGAATAGGTATATTTCCATGGATTGATTGAGGAAAATGGGGGAATATGAGTAGAAATAAGGAGACAAAAGTGTACAGGCAGAATGAAATGAAATCATAAAATTGTTATGATCATAACAACATGAATTTGGAATTGAAATGTTTATGTGAGTATTGTGATAAAAGATTGTAATTCAGTATAAGAAGATACTAAGGGGAAAATTGAGACCAGAAATTCATAATGGTTATGCATTGGTAATTCTGAATTGGTTAAGGATATATATATAGTAAAAGAAATTGACAGAAATTGACTTTACAAGAGATAGATGATGTGTAGTAAGGGGAAAGTTAGAAATGTTTATAAGATAAGATTTTAGGCAAGAATGAGAGAAGAGGAAGGTTGAAGGACATATAAAAATAGGAAATAGTATATGGTTAGATGTAACAGATAAAGAATCAGTGTATTCGTACCGGTGGATGTCTTATTGAATATGATATCGATATTGCGTTCTAGTGATATGCCCTTGAAGGTGATATAATGTGAATACAATGTCATGGATTGTTTGAGGAAAAATAAGGATATAAGTAGAAATGGTGATAATAAAGAGTACAAGCCAAGTTGAAAGTGACCTTGAGAGGTTGAACTTGGAATTGAAGTGATTGTTGAATTAAAAAAATAATAATATAATAAGAGTTATGATTGAGTATAAGAATATGTTTGTGAAATTGAGACCAGAATTTTAGGATAAGTATGCATCTATGATTCTGAATTGATTGCAAACATATGTATGCATGATGATATATGGTCACTGGAAGGTGAGAGGATAACAGCGATATATGAAAAAGTGGTGAAGGGTAAGTTGATTTGCCATTATGAGAGCACATCTGATAGTGGGATCACCATGACAAGGGAAAATATTAAGCCTATGGGTATGATATGCGTGGAGATGATATAGGAAGCAATTAGTGACATTGATATGCGTGGAGATGATATAGGAAGCAATTGGTGACATATTAAATAAGTGCTAATCATAGTTCCTATAGTTCAAAGTCTAAGATGAGTTAGAGTAAGACGTGAAAGTGCTTGTAGT
>JANSVA010445680.1:0-12536 GCA_025504915.1 Erythroxylum reticulatum | reverse complement strand
GTAAGATGCCGCTAAACTGCAAGGTCTAAGGAGGTCCAGTACTACACAACCTTACCCCTACTTAGTAAATTTGCTTCCGAATCATCAACATTTAACAATAACTAGGAAATAAGAAAATATTAAAGAATTGAATCTAGAAGTCTTCTCTTCTTTGCCTTGAGCTAGAAAATTTGTGGCCTTGCTATTGATAATTCTTTTCTTTTGATCTCCTTTAATTATGTTTCGTCACTGTCAAGTGATTTTTTAAACTTTTGTATATAATCTTGAGTCTTTTAGGGTTCTTTCTAGAGTTTGCCCACGTATTTTGATTCCAAAAATAGCCCTGAATATTAAAAAAAATACAAAACACTTGTGAGCTGGAAAAGTTAAATTTTGCTTCTTACACGATTGTTCATAGGAATGCATGATCGTGCATGGCTTTTCTCTAACTTTCTAGCACGATTGTGCAAGAGGCTCTCCAACTTGTTGGTTCTTTGTGAATGATTGTGTGTATGCTAGACTTATTTCTCCAACTTTTTTTCTTCTTTTCTTCACTTTTCCTATCTCCACTTATCACTAAAACCATCAAACAATCCTTGAAATATATAACTAAGATCAAACTCTTTCCTTAAAAACAATTAATCGAACAAAATACACAAAACACTAACAATAATATAAATCTAAATCCTAAACACATGATTATCATCTAAGAAAACAATTAAAAAACTCACACCTGGAAATCATACAAACTTTTGCACCTATGACATGTTATATGCTAAATCATTTGTTAGCCATCACTATCATACAAATAAAACTCCTAGTCCTCCATATATCCAAAAGAGAGTATTATATCACCCACATTATCTATCAATACTGGAAAATACATATAGATCTTATTCTTATTGTCGTTTCTCCGATAACACTAACACACATTATCTATCAATACTGGAAAATACATATAGATCTTTTTCTTATTGTCGTTTCTCTGATAACACTAACACCTTCAATTTTTATCATGTGAGCTGTTATTTTTTAGGAGATTATATCAATAAAAAAATTTTCTTTTAAATAATGGATGTTCAATAAACTAAAAGAAATTAAGATAAAACTAGTTTCATTAGTAATCATAAAGGACCAAAATTTATGTGGGTATTGAGAACATATTGATTTCTTTACCATATAGTTCAATATCATTTGGTATTAAATGAATTCTAATAATTGGCATCGCCATTATGGATATCAAATGAAAAAAATTAATTGTATCTCCAACAATTGATCTTAAAAGAAATCTCACTAAAAGCCCTTGTATGATCCAAGTAAAGAGATTGGTATTAAAATATCAATTATTAAACCAAGTGAGGAAGAAAAGGATATAACCAATAGTAATAAACAAAAGAAGATATAAACTTGCTTATATATTGATAACATTTGAGCATATTGACTTGATATACATATTTAGGGGTAGAGAGTATTGTAGGATGTATGAAGGGGAGAAAAAATATAGATCTTTGAAATTGGTACACGAGTATTATAAAAAAAAACATTGCTCTTTAATTTTGTGCACGTTTTTATGAGAACTTTACCCATATGATACAATTATTGAAAAAAGGGAGAGAGAAATTATTTACTTTTTTTCTTTTGAATGCTTGCAATTTGTATATTATATACCTTTTTATGTTGGAAAAAGGGAGGAGAGAATAGTGATATTAAAACTTAATCGTTTTATGATGTATAAATTAAAGGGTAGAATAAATTATATATTAATTTGACATAAAGAGAATTCTCTCATTATCTTTTATTTTCTATAATATCCTTAAATGTTTTATTATCATAAAAGGGATGAAATTGTTAGACCAAGTGAGATTCTAACCCATAGTTTGATGATAACAAAATATGTAACTACTAATGTTTTTATCCTTATTAATATCAGTAAGTTAATAATAAAAAATCAAGCTTAATAAAAGGGTGAATAAAGGAGCTAACTAAATCAATTGAGTAATCAATTGATGATGAAAATAAGTAAATTAAAGCATATGCAATTCAATTGAAGAACAATGAAAAAAAAGACTCAAACATATAAAAACTTAAACAAATCATTATAATCCTTCTAATATCCTGATTGAATATATCTATAAGAGCATGAAATCGATTATGGTAAATTATAAATCTCGATTATTTCATAGTATCAATATAATAAAGAAAATAAGAATTTGTAAAGAGTGATTAATTTATTAAACTAATAAAAACAAGATTTAGGTTTTTGGGTTCTCTTATAAAGAATTTCAATTATTATGAAAATTTTATTATTAAGGTTGAAATAACAATTAATCTGATGTATCTATGCCCTCTTCTAAGACAACACACATATATTTAAGTCGTTAATTACCACCTCTGGATGTATAATTCAACCTAATCAAACTCAATAAATATTGTTAATCTATTAGTTATCATAATAGTCTAGCAAATTCCTTTCTCTAGATCTAGAATATTTATTCTCCAAATACAAAAATTATACTTTAACTCCCCAATCCTTTATACAATTAAGATTGAATCTACAATGACCAAGTATTAACTTAATAATTAAGATCAAAGAGAATAACTTTAACTAAACAATAACAAATCATGTATTAATAATTGAAATAATCAACATAAACTACATTATAACCGTAGCTAGGGCTTTAGTTGCTAAACATATGAAAATAAAATAAAAATAGATGATAATATCAAAGAAAGTAAATAAGAAAAAGATATAACAAGATATCCTTAATAGCATCCAAATTAAGGTAATTCTTCTTCCACTCATGCTTCTAAGCTCTCTTTGATGTTAAGAAACAAAAGAATAGAATGGCTTTTAAAAGCCTTTAAACGTTTCAAGAGTTTCCTTTAATTATAGTTAATAAGAAAATTTATAGTTATGATTACTAAGTTAGGTTAAATTATATTTTTATGTATCCTTGGATGGTATATTATGAATGTGGACTAGCTTCCACACCAATGCCGGTTAGCTTTTGAAACTTTACGTTTGTAAATATTAATAAGTTTGACACTGGTCACAAATACCATTAACATCAGTTTGCTCTTACTTTTTAAACTTTTATGTCCATTAACACACCAGTACTTTATTCTATTTGTACACTGACATTGATTATATTTTATTTCCATATTCTATAAACTTCTCAATTTTTTGATATCTTTAAGCTTGAATCAATTTCCAATATCTTCTAGCAAGTTATTTTTCATCTTGCTAGCTTCTAGTTAACTTACTATCTTTTCAATTGGACAATATTAGAAAAAGTTGAAATTAAATTTGAGGTTTTACCTTAAATAATTATCTATAAGATAGTGAACTAAACATAGGAAAACATCATATAATTTCACATATAACATGTTATAAAGATCATAAATTATAAACTAATGAGCCCTTACAAATATGCAAAATATACACTTATCAAATTCTCCCATACTTAACTCATTGCTTGTCCTCAAGTAATTAGAAATAATAAAACCTAACGAACTAAGATAACATAATTATGATAAAAAATAATTCCACTTTTGTAGGTGTACTGTAGCATTTAGCATATGCCACAAACCGCTAAACTCCTAGGTGTCTCTAGTGAAGGAGTTATAATCTTTTAATGTTTTACCATAATGATGCTCACAAATATTTACCTACACACATTAGTTAACTTAACAATTAATACCACAAGATCTAGGCCCTTAATTGAATTGTAAAACTTAAGCATATAATATTTCTGAAGTAAAGATAAAGTAAATACTTCTCTACCTTATTCATTAAGCTAAAATACTAATTGACATGTTTCTCATAAGGTATCACTTATTCATATAAACGTTTGAATTTTGGATAAAGTACACTCATTATCTTCTTATGAAATTGAACTTTTCATAGGTTTGAAAATCATTTATTCTCCACTACTCAAATAGATATACACAAACAAAAAATCAAAAGGCCTTTGGATTTGGTTCTAATGAGTCTAAATAAATAAATAGGTTAACAAAGGAAGGGAAACAGGAAAACAAAAATATTAACAATTAGTAGAGCAAGTAAATCAAAAAATGATATAAAAAAACCTTCATTAACTACTCTTACCTTAGAAAATTCCCTCTTCCTTCATTCTTATATGCTAATCGATTTTTTAAATTTGTTTTTCTTTTTCATTTAATTTGGCATGAATTTCTCTTTTCCAAATTGCCTTTCCATATATATCACTATCTACCCCAAACTTATTTCTTTGCATACCATATGCACAACATCAAGTCACAAGTAAAAGTTATAGTAATCATAAATTTCTTTTTCATTTTAGACTTAAGGTTCTTTGGGAAAGATTACAAAGAAAAAGGCTAAAATTTTATACAAAGCTCAAAGATTTCATTAATGATTCAATGTATAAAGGATAAGAAATTTAGCTCAAACAAAAATCTTAAGTACCTTTATCATTTTATTGCTTATGCGTATCTAACATGTAATCCTAAAGAGATGAAATGTAAGTTTTTAAAATAAAAAATGATTTCCATATTGAAAAGTAGAATTTTATATGATGGCTCAATTTCTCATATGGTAACTTAAGTCAAATCAAAGTATTATCACCTAACGAATTCAGTTTCTCAGTATTCATAAAGATCAAATTTTCATATTATTCATTTAATCATATTGTGCACCTAACTTTTGATAACTGATCTTAGTTTAGAATTATGTATAAACTTATATTATTAACTTAACTTAACTGATGATATTATAAACATAAAAACAAAAAGAAAGCTAAACAAAAAAATTAAAAACCTAAAATACAAAAATATATAATTTAAAAAGTTTTTAGTTATAACGTAAATCCTAAAGAAAATTCAATTTTTTTAGAAATCAAACCCTGCACTTAAACTCGAAATTATCCTGAAGAAAGAATATAAAAACATTCATGAAGACAAATAAGGTAGAGAAATCTCCCATAAGTCTATACAAGGTTGGTGAAGTAAATAAATGAAAAAAAGGTTATTGAAGTAAAATCTAATAGAATTTGAAAATTTTACCTAAAAAAATTAAATATGCATTAGTAAAAAATAAAAACAAAAACAAAAACATTAAAATAAAATAAAAGTAAAATTAGAATGTTGGATTGCCTCCCAACAAGTTCTTCTTTAGAAGTCTTTTAGTTTGATTTCCTATTAAGCTTTTCACCCATCTAAGATCTCCAATTAAATAAGCTTGCTTACCTTCCTACGTAAAACTCAAAGAATAGGAGATATTAATAGGATTAATATTATTGTCTTGTAGTTGTTCATAATGCTAGTAAGGAAACAGTTTCTTCAATTTTAAATTAAGTGCTTCTTTGGTAGATAGTAAGGGATTAGTCTTTCCTCCTCTTCAATCATAAAAAAATGAGAATATCAAATTCTATATCTTTCCTTCTAACCTAAAATCAAATTACACAAGTTTAGGATTCTAATTTTTTATTTACTCTTAAAGCTATTCATGTTTTCACAAGCTCATCATAAATAACTTTATGTCTATTGACTGCAAAACCAATACACTAGTTTTATGCTCAAAATTGCAAGTATACGGGGTGTAACTTATAGTAAAGAGTATATATCGAGCCCTCAAAGATTGTGTTTAGACGCTACTTAATTCAGGCTCTTTCATTTGAGAATCAATTTTAATGAATATAAACTGAAAAAATAAACTAAATCAAACAACTAATAATGAACAAATGATAAAGCAAAAGTGTAGAAACTTGAAATTTAAGATTTAACAATTAGAGATCACTTTTTCCCTATCTTTTCTTCCTCCTACTTTTTTAATTGAATTATGCCTCACCTAAGATGCCCTAATGTATTAACTACCCTCTCTCAAGGTGTAATTAATTGTCCCTACCCAAATTAAATGGAAATGATTAAGCAATCTCTCAATCTACAAAATCGGTCCATGAATTCAACCAATTATGAAGTTATACTATAATCAACTAATTAGCCTAGATCTCTAACCAATCAATTAACTTGATGAATGTAGGTCTATAGGGTGCCAATTCTCATTGTATAGCCCTACACAATTTACCTAATTCAATTTCTCAATATATTGCAAGGTGTAAGCTCAACATTTATCAAAAACATCATTCATTCAAATCAACAAAGTAGGAGTTCAACAAGTAGTTCAATAGTAATCTCTACAAATTACTCAGCCAATCATAATTTCATTAACATCCCCAACAACTAAACAATCCATAATGATGATGCTAAAAGAGAATAATGAAATAAGAACTATATGAAGCAAGCTCTTCCTCTTCTTTGCCCAAATTTGGAAAATCTGGAGTTGGTATGCTCTTTTCCCAATTTGGAATGAAAATCTTGATTCTCTACCTCTCTTTAGGCTCTAAATCTATTTTTTAGCTCAAAGAGACAAGTTCTCATGACACCCCTTCGACCTATGGGATTTTTTCCCTTATAGAGTCACAAGAACCTAATAATAAGTGAAACCCATATGTCTCTTCGGGTTAAAGATCCCATGATCGTAGGAATTAGCATGAATCCCATTATCGTGAGTTCTTGTCTTACAATTTATTCACTTCTCTTCTCCTCTATTGGTCCCTAGCACAATCACAAAGGTGGCCACCCTCCATTCCTATATCAAAATGATCAATTGTTACCCTAAATCAACATCTAACATAAAAGAACAACCATGAAGATCAAACTAAACAAAAACATACAAAATAAGCCCTAAAACACAACAATAATAACCTATTATGCAAGAAACAGATGCCAAATACTTAGAAAAACACACACTAATGCACAACTATCATCTTCCCAACACTTAAATTTCTACTTGTCCTAAAGTAAAATCAAACACAATCAATTAATTCCATCACTTCATTTTCATAAATATCAAAACATGCAATCCCTTAAAGTTTGGCCAACTCAAATGTCAATTTACTACATATATCATGACTACTTTTCGTTAGTGTACATAAACAAACTCAACTTATGGCACCATCACTCAAAGATAAGTATAACTGCAAAATGAATCTTCCCTACGGGTTCACTCATTTCTCTTAAGTATTTGATGGTTTGTGTTTTGCTCAAGCTCCCTATAAGAAGCTACACTATTATAAGCTTGTCAATACACCAATTCTCCTCTATAATGATTACATGCACAAATAGAACAAAAAGACTTACCTCGGGTTATAATGTGGTAAAGGTTAAGGTGGGTCAAACAAGGTAAAGGGATTAACATAATCATTCAAAAAGTAATATGTGAGCAAAGGGATAACAAAACATATTTCTGTGATACATAAATGTAAATATACTACTACTCCACTATAATTGATGCTACTAAAATGTTCTTACTTTTTCTTGTCTTTTCTTTTCTCTTTTCTTTTTTCTTTTATTCATAAAACTGAAGAAACAATGAACAAAATAGCAACTAAATGCAATGTGATCTAAGAGTAGAAGTAACACTCAACTCATCTTGAAAAAAATGTAGCAAAAATCCTAAACTAATGCATCACTTAATACTCTACTAAGCTTATGAATGGGTAGGCTAATAGGGTTTTGGGTTTTAAAATGTGGGGTGTTTTCAAGAAACAAAAGGGTTAAGGCTCAACAGAGGTAGCAAGGGACAATAAAAGGTAGGTCATTTAAGCCAAAAGTTAACATAAAAGGGCCTTAATCATCTCTATTAAGCATGCATCTAGTAGACTCAAACCGATTTAAAGCAAGTTCTGAGGTAATAACCTAAGGAAGCATCACACAAACAAAGAAATAAAATGATTATAGATGAGACATATAGGCTCAATCCTCACATTGGCTTAAATAAAAATTCATTATACACCTCTACACTACCTCATTGCTCAAGGGTCAAATTCTGAGTAAGCTTATGCAACTAACTACTTTTCATCACTTAACATTAGCCTAATTCGAGTTCAAGCGTGCATTCAATCTCATTCCAACTAGCATGACATAATCTTATAGCAAAATAAATTAAAATGATTCAAATGTGGTTCCATCGCTAACATAAAACAACAATCTAATATGCCTAAAACATACATCCTAATTAACAAAATGCAAACAATGAATAAAACAAACTAAAATAATGCAATTGACAAAGCAAATGTCACCTCCTCACATTTGGATAACACATTGTCCTCAATGTTACAAGGCAACCAAAAAAGGAAACTAAAACACAAAACACAACATTAAACAAACAAGCAAGTAAAGTAACTAACAAGGTAAATAAAACAACGTAAAAAGTAAAGGATAAGAAAGCTCATGCAGATTGTAGTGGCGAAGGCGTAGGGGAAGGGACTTAAATGTTCTTCATCTGGATGAAATTGAGGAATTTATTTTTGATGTACCGTTGCTCCTTATGCACTTGTCTCATCTAGATACTGAGCTCATTAATTTGCAGTGCCATTTGTTGATGGTTTTCGTCCATTTGGTTGAGGATTTACTGGAACTTGTCGACATTTACTGCTACAATTAGTTCGTCTTCAACTACTACTTCTTGGGGCTCCAGGTATACAATTGGTTCAATTCTCTATTCACCACTTCCACTTGGCCACTCATTTGTGGATAGTAAGGAGTCACCACTCAATGATGCACATTATATCTTTTCAATAAAGCTTCAAAGGGTTTGTTGTAAAAATGACTCCCTCCATCACTGAGTATGGCTCTAAGCAATCTAGTGAAAATGTTCTTGATAAATCTTTGCACCACCTTTCCATCATTGGTTGGAGTAGCTACGGCTTTAACCCACTTTGAAACGTAATCAACTCTAACCAGTATATATGTGTTACCTAAGGAGGATGGGAATGGTTCTATAAAATTCAAGCCCTACACATCAAATATTTCCACTTCCATAACATTTGAAAGTGGCATCTCATCCCACTTTGATAAGTTGCCCACTCTCTGGCATCTATCACACTGTCACACAAAGTTTCGGGCATCTTTGAACAAACTTGGCCAATAGAACCCACCTTCCAAGATACGAGCTACCGTCTTGTTCACTTCATAGTGTCCTGCATACACTAAACTATGACATTGAGTCAAAACATTAAGCTTTTCATCTTTAAGGACACACCTGTAAATCATATTGTTAGGAAATATTGTATATAACACAGGTTCATCCCAAATATAACGAGAACATTAGAATAAGAAATGCTTCCTTTGATGATATGAGACATTAGAAGGAAGAATACCGCCTAAGAGATAATTTGCAATATTTGCAAACCAAGGGCAAAAAGGATTTTCTACCATCATTAAAGCCTCATCAGGAAAGCTCTACTCAATTTCCTCTTCTTCTTCATGATGCCCTTTTCAAGTTGTGATAGGTGATCCGCTACAACATTTTCTACCCCCTTCTTGTCTTTAATCTCAATGTTGAATTCTTATAGCAGAAGCACCCACCAGATGAATCTAGCCTTGGCATCCTTCTTGGCAAAGAGATAACGTAACGTCACATGGTTTATAAAAACAATAACTTGTGAGCCCAAAAGATAAGAATGAAATTTCTCATATGCAAATAACACTGCAAGCAATTCCTTCTCAGTAGTGGTGTAGTTAAGTTGTACTCCCGTCAAGGTCTTGCTTACGTAATAGATGGCCTGCAGCCTCTTCTCCTTCTACTGGCTAAGTACGTAACCAATAGCATGGTCATTTGCATCACACATAATCTCGAAAGGAAGAGACCAATCTGACAATTTCAAAATGGATGTTGATTGTAAGTGCCTTCTTCAACCTATTAAAAGAATCCAAACAATCATAATCAATCATAAAAGGCACATCTTTAACTAATAAATGAGTCAAGGGTCTAGTAATAAGAGAAAATTCCTTGATTAACCATCTATAGAACCTTGCATAACCACGAAAAGCTCGGATGCCCTTGATATTGATTGTAGGTGGTAGCTTTCCAATCACTTCAGTCTTAGCTTGATCAACCTCAATCCACCTGTGTGAGATCTTATGACCCAATATAATTCCCTCTTAGACCATGAAATGACACTTCTCCCAGTTCAAGACTAGATGAGACTCCTTACATCTTTGGAGCACTCTGTCTAAATTAAGCAAGCAATGATCAAAAGAATCTCCAAAGATAGAGAAGCCACTCATAAATACCTCCATAAAGTTCTTTTTCACGCTTGCAAATATGGTCATCATGCACTTTAAGAATGAGGCAGTTGCATTGCATAAACCAAAAGGCATCCTCCAATAAGTGAAAGTTTTATAAGGAAAAGTGAAAGTGTTCTTCTCTTGATCTTTTAGGTATATAAACACTTGATTGTACCTTAAATATCCATCAAGAAAATAGTAAAAAGTATGGTCAGCCACCCTCTCAAAAGGTAAAGGGAAATGGTGTTTCTGGTGGCTAAATTGAGCTTCCAGTAATCAATACACACTCTCTAACCTATGATGGTCCTAGTAGAAATCTTTTCACCATGTTCATTCTCCATCACTGTTATGCCACCCTTCTTAGGCACACACTGTACTGGACTCTCCCACTCACTATCTGAAATGGGGTCAATAATCGCTGCATCTAAGAGCTTCACTACCTCCTTCTTTATAACCTCTTACATGTTTAAATTTAACCTTATTTTCCTCTACCTCACAAGGTCTTACATCCTTGTTTAAGGTTAATCTTATGCATCACCACATTAGGGCTAATCCCCTTAATATCATAAATTTGCCACCCTAGGCTTTCATCCACTTCTTAATGGTCTCCACCAATTTCTCTTCTTGCTCGCAATCCAATTGGTTGCAGATAATGATTAGTAGGGACTGGTTCTTACCTAAAAAGTAATATCTCAAATGGAAAGGTAAGGTTTTAAGCTCTAAAGTGGGTGGCTTAATAATGGAAGGTGGTGTGGGTGTATCTGTTCTCTCCAACTTCTGTAGCTTAAATTCCTCACATAATTCCTCTTCTCTCATACTCTCATCCCTGTGCACTTCATAATTGCATCAACTTCCTCTTCAATTTCCCTCATTCATAACATTAATTTTCATACATGCAGTACCATCCATCAGTTTCTTTAAAGAATTAGTCATGTTAAATTCAACCTTCTCATCATCAGTTCTCAGAACAAATATTCCTTCATGCACATCAACTAATGCCCAATCAATATTTATAAAGGGCCTACCTAAATCAATGGACAATGTCTATCTGCTTCAAAGTCCAACACAACAAAATCAACAGGAGTGATAAATTTATCCACTTTTTCCAAAACATCTTCCATAACTCCAAAATGGCCTCTTGATGGATTGATCCGTAAGCTAAATGAGCATGGATGTTAGCTTGACCTCTCCTAATCGTAATTTCCTCAAAATAGACAAAGGTTTCAAGTTAATACTTGCACCTAAATCACATAAGCATTTAGAAAATTCAAAGTCACCAATAACAGATGAAATAGCAAAACTCCCTGGATCTTGTAGTTTTGAAGGCATTGTGCTTGAGATGATCAAACTATAATTCACCATCAACGTTTCCATTTAATTTTCCTCCTAAGTGCATTTATGTGTGAGTATGTCCTTAAGAAACTTCACATACTTGGGCATACATTGCAAGGCTTCCACCAATGATAGGTTAATATGAAGCTTCTTTAGTTTCTCCAAAAACTTGGAAAACTAAATGTGTACCTGATGTTGTCTCACCCTTTGTGGATACGAAAGTTTAGGCTTGTAAGGAGGTGGTGGTACATATGGCATCTTTTCTACTTTCTCTTCTTCTGTCTCCTTGCCTTTCTCCTTTGTTTGACTCTCCTTTTGCATACTTGGCTCCTCCAATTGCTTGCCACTCAAAAGTGTAATTGCCTTAAGTTGTTCCTTTGGGTTAACTTTAGTGTTGCTTAGTAGGCTACTTGTATTTCTAGAAGACAAAACGGTAGCAATTTGACTTACCTGAACCTCCAAGTTGTGGATGGAGGAAGCATGGTTCTTCAAGATTTGGTGAAATCTGACGTCCTAGCTTACAAACATCCATTCCTAATTCTCTTCCTACCCTCTTTAACTTTCCTCTTGGCTTGAGAATTTGGACTCTAGTACGCCCATTAACTTTTCCATTTTTCTCTCCAAAGACCCAAGACGATCTTGTTGAAATCTAAGTGGTCCTTATGGTCTTGCTTAGCCACCTACATTGTTAGTACTATAAGAAAATTTTGGGTGGTTTTTCTACCCCAGATTATAAGTGGTAGAGTATGGATTGTTACCTCGATGTGGTTGGCCCAAGTAATTTACCTATTCTGTGCCTACTAGCTCCAAATAAGAAGCATTTTCCTATGCAATGGTTGTCCTGCCCAAATAACTCACAGTGGACATATATGGCTTTGACTGTGGATGAAGAAGCTCCTTGTATATTGTTCAACTACTTAGTGAAGGGCAGTAATCTGAGCTTACAAGGCAATGACAGAATCAATTGGAATCATGTCTTTTTGTTCCTTTGTGTCTTGCCTAATCCTTCGTTTGACCATATGCAACTATTATTTGCCAACTCCTTCAAAAGATCATGAGTCACCTCAATGTTTTTCCTGACCAATGACCTTCCAACAGCTGTATCTATTGTCCCT
>JANSVA010445661.1:0-17246 GCA_025504915.1 Erythroxylum reticulatum | reverse complement strand
ACTATATTTACATAACTTCAACAAATCATTCATTTCAACAATAT
The DNA here is from genome assembly GCA_025504915.1 of Erythroxylum reticulatum. Lineage (NCBI taxonomy): Eukaryota > Viridiplantae > Streptophyta > Magnoliopsida > Malpighiales > Erythroxylaceae > Erythroxylum > Erythroxylum reticulatum. The sequence goes on along the minus strand of JANSVA010445661.1, from coordinate 17,202 downwards.
GTACACAAACATTTCATATTACGATTTCAACATAATTTAGTAATTCTTCACAACTATCCGCTTGACACATGCATGATATATATATAAATGCAAATGCACATATAACTCCACTTTCTTTTAATTTTGTTGTGACCGAGTGCCTATTTAATTATCCTGTTTCTATTGTGGACACCAGGCTCATTTAGGATACTGTCTCATACCCATTGTAAATACCAGGCTCATTAATAATTGAGCTTAGGGCTCTTTGTGCACATTTTTTTTCTTTAAGCTCTTTTTCACTCTAGTCACTCTAGCCACAACTCCTTTATTTGATTATGCATATCGATGTCATGAAGTATCAAATCATATATTATGCTATCAATAATTCTCATTCAGTGTGCACAGTCATACAACACATTCATTGGATCTAAGTCTGACATTCAACATTTAGTTGAGCACTCATTTACCCATATTCACATACAAATAGATATAACTTCACCCTTATTAACACTTCAATAATGTCCCTCTTTGATATAACTTCACCCTTATTAACACTTCAAATCTCTACCTAAACCATTAATATAACCTACTATTTCCATGCATCAAAACAAAACCAATCCATTCATCAAAATCCAACACAAGTCATCATTAACCCGACATGTATTCTATCTCAAATTAATCATAATGAATGTTATGTTAAGATATATCACAACAAGGCAAGAAATCACTTACTTGTTTAACTCTACTTTCACCTCACTCTACAATATATCCTAGACCTCCAAACATGCAAACATAAAGCATATTTCAAGAACAATATGAAAATATAAAAGGGCTTCAACAATAAGATGAAGACAACTAGATTTTGGAGTGGTAAGGTGTAGGATTTTGGGAAAAAATTCAAAGGTTATGGAACTTATGTGACTGTCTCGTTAGAGAGGGAAAGAAGGAGAAAAATAAGATCAAAATATAAAAGAAGATGGTCTTGTAAGTGTGTGAGGTGGGTGGTGAAGAAGATGGACACTTGGCATGACATTTGTCATACTAAGAGCCATGTTATATGTCTTTGTCTTACACTCCCAATTATCACTCCATAACTAGTCCACTTGTCATTTAATCACGGGGTGATGTGTCATTCAACTATACCACCATTTTCAATCATCAATTCAAGCCATTTGTCACTCTATCATTAATGTCACATGTCACTATTTTATAGGCTCATTCAACCTAAATTCTCATGTATTATTTTATTTTATCCATTAATATTTTTTCCTAGACTAGATGCACATATCACCTTATCAATCACTCTGTTGTAACAATAAATTCCCAATTCACTAATTATAATCCATCATACAAAATTCAAGACATAATCAATAGACAATTGCATCGTAATCATTTAAGATCTTTCATACCTTGAGATATGTCAATTGAGTGCATATACTATTTTTACAATGTCCCTAAATCATGATTCTTATATATATGTGAATCTGATGTATGCAAGTGAAATGCACTTCATTTATTCTCATATGATATGACTGAATCTAACAGTTAATCCTCAAGTATAAAAAGGGGTTATTACATCAAGCCTAACTCAATCCAGATCGGCCTAGCCCAATGCTCACCCTTTTAAAGATTTATGTTTGAGATGGCAACTCAAATGTTTATTGATTTAATCACCTTCCTCATCCTTTTTTTTACTCATTTGTAATATAGAAATTTAAAACGAGATGCTTTATTTATATAATCACCTTTCTCTTCATTTTCTTCTCTTTCTCAATATGGAATTTGGGAACTTATAGATTGATTTTCACATTGAAAGTGAGAAGAAAAGAGGGAGGATGGTGATTATATAAATAAAACATCTAGTTTCCTAATTCCTATATTGAAAATGAGTAAATAAGGGGGAGGAAGGTGATTGAATAAATAAAGCATCTAGTTAAAATTCCCATATCAAAAAGGAGCAGACAAGGAGAAAGAAAGTAATTATATCAATAAAGCATCTAATCTTTTCCTCAAACACAAATCTTCCAAAAGGTTGAGATTTTTGACTTGACTTACTTAAAAGGACTTTGGAATATTTAATATTAATCGGTCTAACTTTTAGACTTGACCCAGCCTAAATTAGATTTGGACCATTTAATTGTTGGATCGGAAAACTAAAATATGTACAATTTAGTTAAACAGTAGATTTCAAAACTTTTTTAGAAACCATAATATAGAGGAAGCAAGATATCCAAACCAACATGCATAGCCACATATGATACGGTATAAAGATAACAAACATAATAACAAGATGGTGATATTATCGACTCCTTCGTTACAACTTTCATTCCTTGCTGCATTATCCTCTCCTTCATCTTGTATCCAATTCTTTGTTAATCTATCCTCTCCTTTTGTTGTATTCTTAACCAACTTGATCTACCACTTGTTATTCTTAGACAACTTGGTTAACAAGATCCTTTGGTAGGAAAGAAGAAGAAAACTTTGGAGGAGAATTTTCTTAGGATCATGATCAATGGGATTCCTATTGAGTTGTTTAAATGAAAAAGTTAACTTAGGCAAAGGGATCCTCTTTCCTCTTACCTATTTCTAATCTACATGGAGGTTTTTACCTTTACGCTAAAATATAAGATCTCCTCAACTCCAGACTTCAAGTTCCATACCAAGTGTAATTTTCTTTCATTAATCAATTTATGTTTTACAGATGAGCCAATTATATTTAGTAAGGCAAATATCCCCTCAGTTATGATATTAATGAGTACTTTACAAAGATTTAAAGAGATGACAGGACTAAGCATCAATTTTCAAAAAAGTTTATTCATCTTATCGAAGAGTGTTGCACACATAGCTAACAATATTCTCTTATCACTAGAATGGATAATCAAAAGCATCCTATCACTTATTTGGGAATCCCTATCTCTTCGACAAGACTCTGATTTAGAGAATGCCTACCTCTTATTGCAAGGATACAAAGGATATTAGATTCATGGATAAAAAAAACGTTACCCTATGGTGGTAAACTTCATCTCCTAAAATCGGTTATTATGTCCATGAATACATATTGGTGTTCCCACATTTTCCTTTCCAATATGCTTATCAAAACTATGGAAAAATGATGAAACTATTCTTATAGAGTAGGGAAAGGAGAAAGAGGGATTGCTAAGGTCAGTTGGTCTTAAAATTTTCGACCTAAAGAAAATAGAGAACTAGGTTTGGAGTCAATTGGCAGAAGCAACAAATGATTATTATTGAAAAGGTTATGGAGAATTTTAAGAGAGAAGGAATCATTATGGGTTTAATGGGTACATACCTATATATTAAGGGGTAGAAGTCCATGGGAAATTAGACCTAAAGATAATTTTTCATAGTTCTTTAACCAAATTCTTAAACTGGGGTAGGAAGTACAACATTAGATTACTTGCAGGATAGGGACAGGGGATAAAATTTCTTTATGGTATGATAATTGGACAGGTCAAGGAGCTCTAATTCACCATCCGATGGCTAGGGATTCTCTAGATAGATTTTAAAAAAAAAGCCAAAGTGCAAAAGTTAATTGCAAATACAAATTGGGATCTTTCCCAAGAGGAGATCAGATCTTTATCGATACCACATTATTGATATAATGAAGGAGAGGAAACATGTTTTTGGAATGAATTAACAGTAATGAACATAACAAATAGGCAAGCAAAACATCTTAAGTTGGGACAAACCCTACAGTTGGATGGGGTAAATTGATATGGAGAAACACTATCAAGTTAAATTGCAACTTCTTGAGCTAGTTATCCATGAAGGACAGACTAAGTACTATGACAGTATTGAAATTCCTCTCGTTCTCTAAAAGATTTATCCTTTGTAACCTAGATGAAGAGGAGAGAGACCAACTATTCTTCATATTTGAGTTTTCTAATAGAATATAGAGGCAAGTATCCCCTCTATATAGACTCAATGGCTATCACAACAATCTGAATGACATTATTTAAGAGATAATACTGAACCATACACCCAAACACAATAAGGACGTTTATATGGTAGCCTTTACAACATGTATTCAGGAGATCTAGAGGGAGAGGAATAACAGAAGATTTGTAGAAAGGGAAAGAGGCATACTTGCCCTCACTGAAATTATCTTTAATGATATTAGATAAAATCTAGTCATAAACTATATGGAGAAGAAATGTAGGGAGAGACTAGCTATTTCTTGCAGACTCTAATAAGAATTCAAGAATATCCAGTACTTAGAGCAGTAAATGTCTACAACCTAATATAGCCAAATACCACACATATAACAGCTCTGTAGGAATCTAGAGTTGGATTCTTACCTTACGGAGTCCATCCTCCATAAGGTCTTTACGCCAAATCCTTCGCAGTTGTTGAAGGCATGCAGTCGGGAGATGCGAGATAATAGCTAGAGCTCAAAACACAGGTTGACCCTTCAAGTATCCCTAATTAGAAATATGAGTGAAGGAGAAAAGAGAAGATGAAGTTACTAAGATCAAATCAGAAAGTTCTTACCACCTTAATCATCTAGAGAAATTGAACATGAAGACATTCGAACCCTAATTAAGAAACTTCTGGTGCAACTTTAAATAGGGGATTTTTTGTTAACTCATTTTAGGAAGATCTGAGAATTAAATGAGATGGTTTTGTTACATAAAGACGTTCTTTAAATTATGATATCATTTTTGGTCTTTGTTTTGATATCCTTTTAGTAGGATAAGTGTTTTACTAAACTCCTTTTCTTATTTAATTCATTTTAATTTTTCAAAAAAACAATGTTGACACATTGGATTTTATATAAAATTTCACTTTACTTTCTTGAACGTGACGAAAGGGTTATGTTAAAATATTTTTACATATTTTCTTTCTTGTTTTTATTGTACTTATTATGGAAAAATAATATATTTAATATATATAATTTATTAATTTCCTTATAAATATTTTCTTTTTAATACTTATATTAGAAGCACTTATGTGTCAAAGTGAATGAGTTGAGTTTCCTAAATTGTGTCAGGAGTGGAAATAATGTTAAAGTTTCAACTTAGTCTAGAGAATTATTTTTCTCTCTTTTTTCAAATACTTAATAAGTAGTCTTGATTAAGATTTTGAAACTTACAAAAAAAAGTTAGTTATTTTTATTTTAAACACTTAATAACTACTCCATTCCTTTTATCAATAAATAAATTATATATAGAGCATTTATATCCATCTAATATAGTTATAATAGATAGTTTTTAAGAGTTTTCAGACAAAAACTTAAGTTTAATTTTCCTATAGACAGCCAACAACCTTAACAACTAATCAAAGCAAGTACATGTTACATATATATCAAAATATTTATGTTCTAACAATAATAATAGCTAACATATCATTTAACCAAAACTAGATTTAGTTTGTAAAAGAGCTAAATGTTTTAACTTGCACCCAAATGATTTAGATTTTAACCAATTTGTGATGAAGTTGTAATCAATATTATGAAAGTCGTACTAAACTCAATACTAAATTTGGTTTTGGTACAGTATAGTACTCGTATAAATCAATATTAGGTATTGTTTAAAATATTTTTTAAATTTACCAAATAGTCCCTAAAGTTATAAAATTATAAAATAATTCTTTAATATATTGTGCTATATAATTTTAATTTTACATAAAACATGTCTAAAAAGTCATAATAATTTTCATTTAGTACAAAATACTCATCTTTGAGAGAAGTTTCATCATCACCATTATTTAAATTCATTTTACCAAATGATATGTCAATATTTTCCCATTGAAGATTATCTTCCAAGTTACTCTTCTATTAAACTTGGCTTCTTAAAAACCTAATTTGCTAAATGATTGAAATGGTCAAGACAAATTGGATCTATAAAAATACTTGTTCTATTGAGAGTCCTAGTAAATAAATAAAATTAAATTAATAAGAAATTATGTTTACTTTAATAATGATAATAGTACACATTTCTCGAAGCTTTAAATTGTATCAAATTAAGACCAAATCATTTGAACTTTTATGTTCCAATCTACTTCTTTTCTTGGAATGGATGAATTCAAATGTGCTCTAATTCTATTCACACCCAATTGCACTTATACATTGACTCAAAATTTAAATTGCAAACCTTTGCAATTATGGAATACCACTTCAAAATTGGTCCCACCAAGTAACCTTAGGACAACAAAAGTAACCTTATAGATAAGATAAAGCAATGGTTAATTTCAAATAAGTAATATAACTAAAGAAATATATACTTGGATTAATTTTGTCTCTTTAATGAATTGTCATGGGCATCCCAAAATCACTATACACATCTTCATGTACTTCCATTTATAAGCTCAAAAGATCTTGCATTATCTCACATGTAAAAATTACTATGATAATTAATAACATTCTCCTATTAACTTCAACTTTCTTTGTAAAACTCTAAAATAGACACTAGGATTTAAAAATTTCCCTAGTATAAAAAAAAAGAGAGTAAAATTTGCTTTCCCACCTTTCATTAATGAATTCAAGATAAGGTTTATATAAAGAAGGCATATTTTTCATATTGGCCTTGATTGCTTCCTTTTCAATCTCCATGAAATTATAAACATAAAATATTATTACTTTCCCATCACTATTAGCCAACCAATGTAATCCCACTAATAGCTTACAAACTTTTAAGATAAATTGACAATGGAACCAAAATTCATAATCTTCAAGCATACTTACAAAATCTTTCATTTCAACTCCTTCTTTAGAACAAAATATTAAAGTAATAAAAAATTAGTCACAAATCTTGTAGTAGCAAAACAATACAAATTCTTAGAATTGGTGAAAGCTTTTCTCATCAAATTTAGAACCTATGAACGATTAAATGAACTTGGTCACTTTTCTTGCTTTCTGACTAATTTCATCATTGATAACAAAGTATCTAAGATCTCATATATTTTTCAACATTAGATCAATATAATATACAACACAAGAACTCCAATAAAAAGAAATATGTATTCTTTGAAACCTTTTTTTAGATGTTAAACTGTACAATATTTTCAGGCCTAATATTATTAACAACTTCATTAAACGTCTAAAATGAAGTATCAACAATTTTATCAAGGTCAAATGCATCAATAAACTTGAAAAACATCATCCACTTAGCATAATAAACCAAAATTGATAATAAACTCATTTCTTTCATTTTTTTCAACCATCACACATAATTGAATACCAATAAGTAATCTAAGTCTTTGTTCTTTCATCCAAATAACTTTTTATTTCATAAGCAGAGCTGCTTAGAAAATTATTTCTGTAGTCATCAATTAAAGGAGCTTTATAATTTGGATTGTAAGTTACAATAGTATCCATCATATGATGTTAATAATAAGACTGAGCAGCATTGAACGATACACTTACATTATACCACCATCTAGAAATTGTCATGTACATATTATGAGTTGCTTTTTTAGATTATAAGGCATTACAAATTGACGATTGAACTCCAAAAGTTGTTTATGATGAAAAAAAGTTAGGCAAATATCTTCTTCTCTTCCTAACATCAGGTGCAAAAATCTCTTCTTATTAGGTAGAAATATTACCTTTGATATCCCTAATATCATCCTAACTTCTGCAATAAAGAACTTCTACTACTAATTTTGTAGTTTAGCCTTTTCTTTTTGTCTTTCTCATGCTAATATTCGTCAAACAAAGTTTTCATTTACCATTTCATATTATGAATAACTTTCTTACAAAGCTCTATATGAACTTTAGTTAAAAATATACAAGCCATAATTATAATAAATTGACATTAGAGAAAAAATCATATAATTTTTACCAAAAAAAAACTTTGAAGATTCCAAACCTAAAAATGACTATAGTTTATACAAACTAGAAGTCTACAAGACACTGTATAACATTCAAGTGCACAATCATTTATAAAATAACTATCAAGTACCAACCTTGATATCGTCTTTAACATAAAGCAGAACATGATACATACGACAGATGGAGCAGCGATGGCGTCATAGACCAGCGATAATGGTTGAGAAGGAGCGTGTCAAGGAATTAGTAGCGAAGAAGAATAGGAGAAGCTGCAAAATAAAGAAACAACATAGTGGAAAAACTCAGAAGTAGCAGCAATAGAACCAAGAAGTAGATGGATGAAGAAACAGTACAACAATGAAGGCACGATGACAATAAAGATGACAACAACACTGGTTAAGGTTTGGAACTTTAGTTGGAGTTTATGAGAGTATTGTGAGTGAAAGTTATGAAATTCATCGATATTTTACTGATATTCCTTATACGATTTGGTACCAGCCGATATCAAGAAAAATGATCATTATTAATCAATACTTATATTTGATAAGGTATACAAAGATTTTATATCATTTTCTAGTCAATATAAGTTGGGAAATGAAATCCATAAGCTTGTTTATAGTGTCACTCATCTTTGTTGAATTCTCCTTTCTACCATAATTTGATTGACATTTAACAAACAACTCACGAACCATTTTTTCACCTAACTTAGAAAATTTGGTTAAAAATCTAACGCCAAACATCCAAAATAATAGGCGTGTGAACCTAAACTATGTGGATAGTGGGCTAATAAGGAAAAACTTTGGTTTCCTAAAATAGGTGCTTAATAAGACAGATAGATAATTGACTTTATGCAAACCTTTAGGTTTCTTTTGACCACATTTTAGACATAGATCTTGTAGTAAATAAGTGAGATAGAAAGATAAAGGAGAACAGTCAAACAATATAAACAACTCATTTGATTTGGATTTCTTATCCCATTTTGGAAGTGAACTAGTACATGGTATTTATAGATATATAAGACACCTCTTTGAAACATAACTCTTGAAAAACATAGGATAGTAAATAGAAAATACATACTTAATAAAAATACAATAAATCTCAAAATACATAAACCAAATAATGAATCAAGTTTAATTAGATGCTCCATTAATATAATTGTATTTTTTAACATCCTCCCTTAAATTTGATTCTTCTTGGTAACTCCAATCCATGCACGTAACTTAACAAAACTTTCAAACTTTAATCGTTTGGTAAAAATATCGACTACTTGACTATTACTGACTATCACTTCTCACATAAGAAAGCTCAACTTCTTTGTTCTCAACACATTCCCTTATGAAATGAAACTTTGTATATATGTGCTTACTTCAATCATGGAACATAGGATTCTTCCCCAATGCTATAGAAAATTTGTTATCCATAAAAATAAAGGTAGCTCCATCTTAAGTCATAGGTATCATCTTAAACAACCTTCTTAACCAAATTGCAAGTGTGACACAAGAAGTAGCTGCAACATATTCAGCTTCACAAGTAGATAAAGTCACAATGGGTTATTTTTTAAAACTCTAAGTAAAACCAATGTCACCCATGAAAAATATAAAACCACTTGTGCTCTTTCTATCATCAACATCAGCTTCCCAATTACCATCATTATAACTAATAAGTTGAAAATTAGATGAAGAAGAATAGTGCAAACTATAGTCAATAGTACCTTTAATATATTGCAAAATCCTTTTAGTCATTGCCATACAAGTACTAGTTGAAGCTTCCATAAAATGACTTATAACCCCCACTCCAAAGAGAATATCAGGTCTTGTACAAGTTAAATACCTCAAGCTTCCACTCCTACAAAGGGTTGGATCCACCTTTTCACCTTCATTAAACTTTGATAATTTTATTACATAATCAATTGGGGTATTAACAGGCTTGCAATTCTTCATCTTAAATTTCTCAAGAATCTGTCTTGAGAAATAAAAATACCATTATCATCTTACTTCATTTTTATACTAGGGAAATAGGACATAAGTCCTATATTAATCATTTCAGATTCTTTAGTCATCACCTTCTTAAACTCTTTGAACATCTTTGAATGGTTACCTGTGAAGATCAAGTCATTAATATATAGGCATGCAAGAAGAATGCTTCCATTTCCACCTTCTTTGACATAAAGAGAACACTATTAGGGGCATTTGATGAATCTATGGCTTTGGAAATATTTATCAATGTGGCTATCCCAAGCTTTTGGAGCTTGTTTGAAGCCATATAATGCCTTCTTTAAATTCAACACTTTATCTTCATGTCCTTTCACCAAGTACCCCAATGGTTGTTGGATAAACACCTCTTCCTTAAGGTAGCCATTCAAAAATGCCGATTTGACATCCATTTGATAAATCTTCCATCTCTTTTATGCTACCAAGTAAATGATTATCGAATGGTCTCTAATCAAGCCACAAGAGCAAACACCTCATCATAATCTAGTCCATGTTATTGAATATAGCCTTTAGGTATAAGTCTGGCCTTGTACCTCTTTACTTCTCCTTGATCATTTCTTTTGACTTTATATACCCATTTCACACCATTCACCTTTCGTCCCATTAGAAGAGTAGAAAGCTACCATGTGTTATTCTTTTGAATTGCTTGAATCTCTTCATCCATTACACATGCTCATTTCTTTTCTTGTATAGCTTCTTCAAAGTGCAACAACTCAAAATCGTTAAAGAGACAAAATATTGTTGTATTTTTTACCATATTTGTGGACTCATAAAGATCTCGTTGACTCTTTCCTCCTCTAGGACCCTTAGACGAGCTTTGAGGAGGATTTCATTTCTTTTAGGATTGAGTGATTGAGGAGGAGTATGAATATCTTCATACCTGTCATGGTCAAAATCTCCAATTATAGGAAATGAAACACTTTTCTTCATTTTAAGATACATACCACTTCCATAAACTTTCTTCATCAAAATTAACATCTCTACTAATTACAATCTTCCCATTAGTAGGATTCAACAACTTATAGCCATTAGAATTAGAGCTATAGCTAATGAATACATTCTTTTTACTTTTGTCATCTAACTTCGATCTCATCTCTTTAGGAATATGAGCATATGCTATACTTCCAAAAACTCACAAATGAGAAACACTTGCCTTCTTACCACTCCAAACTTCCTAAGAAGTCATCCCATGAACACTTCTAGTAGGGGATAAGTTGGACAAGTATATAGTGTAAGTGATAGCTTTTCCCCAAAACTCTGTAGGCATATTCTTGCTCTTTATCATGCTCCTTGCTATGTTGAGAATAGTTCTATTCCTATATTCCATAACTCTATTTTGACGAGAAGACCATAGAACTGTAAGAAAATGATGAATGCCTTTAGATTTGCAAAATTTGTTGAACTCCAAAAAGTGAACTCTCCCCTCTATCCATCCTCAAAGATTTTATGAAGGTGAAAAGGTGGATCTAACTATTTTTAGGAGTCTTGTTGGAAGCTTAAGGTATTTGACTTACATAAGACCCAAAATTCTCTTTGAAGTGAACTCTCCCCTTCTATACATCCTCAAAGATTTGATGATAAATCCACTCTCATTTTCAACTTGGGCTTTAAACTTTTAGAAAACTCCAAAAGCTTCTTCCTTCCTATTTAAAAAATAAACCTAACTTTTGCAAGAAAATTCATCAATGAAGAGTAAGAAATAGTTTGCTTTACCATAAGAAGATGGCTTAATTGGCCACAGATATTGGCATCAACAAGTTAAAGCGGCTTGATGGTTCTCGTGGTAGACTCCTTTGGAAAAGGCTTTCTTACTTGCTTTCCCATGACACACACCCTTCACATAATTGATTGGGTCGAGTAATGAGAGGTAAACCATTCACCATATTCGCCTTTGCTAATAAATTTATTCCTCTAAAATTTGGATGACCAATCTCATATGCTAAAGCTAAGAGAAGTCTTTGAAACATGTCTTCAAGCATCTTGGGTGATTAACATTGACATTGAACTTTAACATTTTATTCTTTAACATGGGTACCCTTGCCATTAGGTTGTGTGCTTTTTCTCTCAAATTGTAGCAAGCATATTTTAAATGGATATCATATCCATTTTATAGCAATTTTCCCATACTCAAGATATTTACGTTTAAAGAAGGAACATAATAGATTTGTGAAATAAGTGTATGACCACCATTTTTTGTAAAGACAAGACTATCACCTTTACCTTCAATTGAAACTTTTGAATCATTGTCAAAAACAATTTCTCCTTTTTTCTTCTCATGAAGCTCCATGAATAGCTCCTTATTGCCACTGATATGCTTGCTAGCACCAATGTCAAGATACCATAAAAATTTATTTTCTTCTCCTTTGTTAGTCAATAACAAAAGTAGTTCTTATTCTTCTTCCTCTTCTTCTTTCATCTCCATAAGATGAGCCTCTCCTTGGTTACTAGTAGCACTCTAACATTAATAGGAATAATGACCATATTTATGACAATTCTAGCATTGAATATTAGATTTTTCATACCTTCTTCCTCCTCCTCTCATATTGTACTAGCTTCCACGACCTCTTGAGTTTTGAGATTGTTGGCTTAACTCTTCACTATTAAAGTGATGTGTGCTTTTCCATGAACACTACCATGATGATTTCTACCTCTTTCAAAGCCTTGACTATGACGTCATAAGGAAGAGAACTCTTCTTTGTAAGCTAGTGGATTCTTGCTTCTTGTCTTTCAAAGAGACCTTTGCTTGAAAGGCTTGAACTAGTGGGTCCTTCTTCTTCAATCTTTCTTTATAAGCTTAGAAGGATCCTTATAGTTCATCAATGGTCATGCCTTCCAAATCTTAAGATTGCTCAATAGCCACGACAACAAAGTCAATTTTTGAATCAAAAGTACAAATAATTTTCTCCACAACACAAACATCTTCTAAATTCTCACCATATCTTCTCATTTGATTAGTATTTACCAAGACTTTTATGAAATAGTCATGGATGGATTCAACCTCTTTCATATGTAAGGATTCAAATCATCCTCTTAATGTTTGAAGATGCATCTTCTTCATCTTGTTAACTCCTCCATGGGCTTTTTGAAGAATCACCGAAGTTTCCTTTGATTTTGTTACGTTTGACAATTTTTCAAACATTTCATCATCCAATGCCGCATGAATGATGTTAAGAGCATGCTGATCCAATCTATGATTCTTTTGTAACGTGTTCTTTTGTTGTTGATTCAAAGCTCCTTCATTTTTCAGTTCACCATATCCTTGTTCTACTATCTTCCATGCATCTTGAGAGCCAAGAATCACCTTCATATGCACACACCACTTATCATGATTTTCTATTGTGAGTTTAGGGATTGAAACAACGGAATTAAACATCTTCACAATAATACATCTCGGATACCACTTTGTAGTAAATAAGGGAGATAGAAAGATAAAGGAGAACACTCAAACAATCTAAATAACTCACTTGATTTAGATTTCTTGTCCCATTTTGGAAATGAACTAGTACACGGTATTTATAGATACATAAGACACCTCTTTGGAATAATACAACTCTTGAAAAACATAAGATAGTGAACGCAAGATACATGCATAATAAAATATAATGAATGTCAAAATTTATGAACTAAATAATGAATCACGTGTAATTAAATGCTCCACTAATATAGTTGCATTTTTAACGGAACTATAACTTGACGATGAATTCTTGTCAAAATAATGCCAAAGATAATGTTAACACTATGTTATTTAATTTTGATTCTGATTATCACAAGACAAGAGAAAAAATTAGAGGGTTAAAAGTTTGAATGATCTCTTTCTCTTACTTAACATTGGCTTTTTATCTTCACTTATTTGTAAGTGGGTGGTAGGTGAAATTACAAACCAATTCTTACAAGTGTCAAGGCCTCAAAGCTAAGATATGGGTGATTTAGTGATAGGGATGCGATATGAGAGGGAAACATATTCCAAATGTGTCACTAATGAAGAGTTATTGGATAAGTGGGTTTGTCAAAAAGAGTTCAAGAAATGAGCCTTAGTCACTCTTGGCAAGTTTATCAGTGTCAAAGAAGGGAGGCCTACAAAGTACAAAGAGAGGAGCTACATTTCCTATCAATTTCTCTTAAGCTCTATTTGCTTGACTTGTAAGTGGAACTTCACAAACCTAGCATATGCGTGGACATATTAATGATCTTTTGAGGAGACAAGTAAAAGACTTTTTACGAGAGGCAAAATATATGAAAAATCAACTTTTCATTTTTTTTGACAACTTGCCTGTAGTCATTGCATCTTTAAGATACATGAATATTTCAGCAAAGAGAAAATGGGAAAATGTCAAGCATTTGCGGAATGATCATATGTTATCAATTTGAATTGTTGAAAGTCCAAATAATAATTTCTTAATAGCTTTTGGTAAAATCTTTCGATATGAGAAGTTCAAGAAAAAGCTTTTTGATGATTTTCTAACGTGTTCTTCTCTCCAATCATTCGCTTCAATGCACTTGTTTATATAGATATGTTTCACGAATCTCTACTTTCTTTTAGATTATTATGTCTTTTTTAGGTAGTCTTAGTGATTCTAACACTTTTAGATAAAAAACTTGAGTGGTCTATGATATTTAGTAATGCTGAATCGACTAAGAAGGTCGAATCTAAAGGTTTTTGGATAATTGTTCCTTAGGTTGACATCATAATAGAGTTGAGAGTTAAATGGATAAAACTAGATGGGGCGATTTTGAAGAAATGATGGTTGATTTATTCATCCCTTACTACTTTAGAGTAAAGGTTCAGTTGCATCTTTTACGGAACTTGTTTTGTTAAAATTGGAGAAATCGTTGTATATTATGGTAGTTCTAAGTGTGGTAAAAGACTTCCCATAAATAGGTTTCATTTTTAGGTCTAGTCAAAAGTCGACTTCACCCTCATTATTGATTTTTTTCCGTCTTTCCTTATCATCTAAGAAATATAGATCCTGTTAAGATATTTATTATATCTTATTATTTAATATGGCATTTTTTATTATTAGGTCTTTAAGATAATGTTTAAAAATCCAAATCAAAATATGGTATAAATAAGTAGCAATTCTTATTTGAGTTGAACTCTGGTATAAGAATTGCAGTGAAATTACAAGTCTATATCTAATTGAAGTTCAAGTGGATTAAGTTGGATTATAGATAGATATTGTGTTGATTTTCTACTGGTGATTTTGTTAAAGTCTTAGCATTGGTTGATTGGTTGTGGGATGGATTTTGTAAGATAGCTGGAGTGGTTATTACGTGAAGTAATTCAAAGTCTTAGTCTTATTGTGGGTGTGTGACTCCAAGTCTGGGATTTCCTGCATGCGTGATTGGAAGTCTGAATTCCTTGTGCATGTGACTTGTCTTCTAGACTCCTTAGTGAAGTGGGAAAATAAAAGGTTTGATGGGTCGTCAATGAATCGCGAAAAACATATTGATGGGTGTATATGTGTAGCTACACCTTTCTGCCAAGGTTTCACAATGTTGTAGCTGGTTTTATTGTCGATCATGCTTGTGTTTTCTCCTGTTGCTGAATGACTTTTGAGGTCTATCTTGGATAATCTTTTATAGCCAAATGTACATTGATTTGTTGATCTATATATTATTGCTTTATTTTCTGTTCTTGTGTAATTTTTATGGGCTGTCCTAGTTATTTATTCGGGAGTTTGGGTAGTTGGTTTTTCTGGCTATTACTGAATTTTTATATTAAGGGATCACTTAATTTTGGGGTTGTGGTTTTAGTTGATTGCATGATTTTCTATAGATGGGTATTCTTCCATCTTTAAACAATAATTAAGGATTGTCTTGGGCAATTTTGTGGCTGTCGTTTTGGTGTTGGTGAACAAAAATTCTAGAAGTTTTAGTGACTTTGTAGCTACTATCTTTTTTGTTGGTTTGGTTCGAAAAACTTTAGTAGTTGCCGTGGTTATTGTAGCTCTATAGGGTTAACATTTATGTGATGAAACGCTTGTTAATTTGAGACATTTTATGATTGTTGTGCGTGGGATGTTTTAATGATTATATCAATGATTAATAGCAATATTCTTGGTAGACAACTTCCCGTTCTTTCATTGATAAAGCGACATATTTAGGGAAGTTGCTTTTTATCTCAAGTGTTGTCTTTGTTTATGTTAGTTATTCTTTAATCACTTGAGTTGTTTATTTCATATCATTAAACATTGTTTAAGAAAATCCTCTATTGAGGCTAGTACAAGACGGTCATGCTATTGGGTTTGAAATTCTTTCACGGGTTGTGAGGACGAGCGATAGTGTTAAGGGTTAAGTGGTGTCGACTCAGTAAAGTATTAAATAAAACTATCATCGTTAGTGAAAGAATTAAGATGGGTGAGGGACCCGTAGGTGTAGGTAAGGTGTACTGAATTATGTTAACAAATATTGGTGTTGATTTATATTTGTGCGTTTAAGTTTTCTAGTTTTTGATTGTGCTAGAAATGACTGCGACAAAAAATGAAAGTTCACAAAACTACTACACCCCTTTAGACCTTTCAGTTGGTATCAGAGCAGGTCACTAAATTAGAACTTGGTACGTTAAGTCGTGCAGATCCTTGTTTTGCAATTATGGTTATAAAAGAAAGGGGATCAATTATTAGGCCATCGTTGTTAGATGGTTCAAATTATCCTATATAGAAATCACGGATGAGAGTATTCATTCAGGCACAAGGAACAAGAATACAGAACTTGATTTTAAATGGCTAAACACATCCAATGATGACTAATGAAAAGGGAGAAGCAGTGCTTAAAGATGCATTTGAGTGGACAAGGGCCGAAGAAGAGAGAGTGCTTGGAAATTCTCAAGCCTTGCATGTCATCTTCAATGTCGTTGATGAAGGTTGCTTTTAGATGATATTAGCTTGTGAATCGGTGAAAGAAGCTGGGGACACTGATATGTGTTCAATTGTTGATATTTTTAATCATTTACACTTAGTATGTATTGATACAAAAATACTTAAGATACTCATTTTAATTTATATATTATTTTAGGTACAATTTGGAAGCAAATAAATTAAAGTGAATTGGAAGCATTGCATTTAGGTCATTTTCTGAAGATCAATACTCACTTGTCTTCATAGAGTGAGACAAAGAAAATTAAAAGACAAAAAATGGAAGATAAAGAAGTAAAAAAATTTAATTGCAAGCAGTTGAAAAAAAAGAGGTTTCGTGGCTGCACTGCGTTTCACGCAGCAATGCATGCATTGACGCTACGTGAACGTTGTAGCGTTCACGCTACAACGCTACATTTATGCAGTGTATGCTACGTTTAATTCATGCAGTATACACTGCATTTAAACAATTTACGTAGGAGAAAGCGTGAAGGTTTTAAAGGGGTTGCATATTAAATAAGCTACAGTAGGGGAGAAGGAGTATGGCGTGAAGGAGACGTTGCGTAAGCGTGAAGACTACGGATGCAGCTTG